>JAMZAV010004227.1:0-86566 GCA_024449915.1 Sweltsa coloradensis
CGATAAAGAGGTTTGTTTTTGTGGTACACTGTGCCCTGTGTTGTGGGATTTTATATTAAGCCCTGGTTGGGTTGAAATAACAAGACTGATACAGGAAGTGGTTTAGAGTGTCCATGACCAGGCATATTGTTTTTAGCACTAACTTTGACCGACAGTGTTGGCTCGAGCGTTAAACGCGTGACTCTGATTCGGGAGGTCACGAATTCCAGTCCCGTCCAGACCGGCAATCCTGACTGATGTTTTATTTCGTTGTTACACACCTGAAGAGGGGCATGAATTGCATCATTGGCAGGAATTCCAATGAATTTTTTTATTTTTATTAATCATTAGTTGACGATATTTTCGTTATTTTAGGAGAACACATTTTTTTAAAAACACGATTTTGCGGGTAGCGAGCAACTTTTAAAACGGTTTAAAGTACTTCGCGCCAACTTTTTTTCAATGTTAATATCCATTTAAATATTCGCTTCATCGGCAAATCCAGCTTATTCACATACAGTCTGTATCACTTTTCAACCTTCAGGTTTCAACCGAGAAATTTGAATTTTCGGAACAATGTTAACAAATGATGAACGCATTTCGCTCGGGTTAGCACATTTCAATATTTCAAATATTTTTCCGTATACGCAACTTAAGCTTGGGAAATTACTACACATTACCTGTTTGGTGGCGTATTTATGGTCAGTTACTAAAAACAGTAAGCATTATTTGGAAAATTGTGCTCTGATAACGCAATTTACACATTCTTACTTGCAATGTTGGTGCAAATCACAACCCGAAAGGAGGACAAGCGATGGAGCTTCCAAGTAATTCAGATTATATCTCTACATTTGCGTCAAAGTCTGGTTTACTCGAGCTCATCCAACAGGGGAATCGAAGACTGTTCATCGTGATATCAGTTCCTAATATTTACCACAAGTGTTATGTTATCTAAAACAAGGGACATTGAATCCAATTCGGGGAACCTTGCCTCCGGCGAGCTAGTGGAGTGGTGAGCGCAAGGAGGTCTGGCGTCTGATCAGGGTGATCAGTGCAAATTTCTTACTCCGAAATAAATGTGCAATATTGGTGTTCTAGTTTATATAATAATTCGAAATAATACTTTTGAACGTTAATATAACGCATAGTGTAATGTAAAACACACAACGATGGAACACCAAATTGTATACTATCGCATATAGTGTGGAACATGCATATTTTCAAAAGTTTAATTAGACGAGTGAGCGCAGCGAACGTAGTCTACAACGCTACTCGATCGGGCCTTGGTCGTGATTAATTCTGTGTGTTTGTTAAATGTATGTTAAATGTCTGTCTGTCCGGTCCCATACGGCCGAACGGCCAAATAGACTGAGCTGAAATTTTAAACAGACATCCATGACCAGGTAACTGAGAACTGCTAACAAAATGAGCACAATCTGTTGCGATTTAAACCTGCAAGAAATAAAAAACTGAAAAATACGTCGAAATGTATCGGAATTATTTTAACGACAATGGTTTTCATTTTGAAATAATATTTTTTGTTTGTTATTTACCTGGCTGTGAAATGCCGTGTCCAAGGTTAATCGAATGTTGGACGTCAAGGTACCCCCAAATTCCGCTCGTAGATTGAGTAAACCTTGCAATATTTTCACGTATTTCGTACTGGCTATGTTTTCCATAGTATTGTCACAGATGATGGACTTCACTGCGTTATATACATTTCAAAACATGTTAAATAATTTAAAAAATACAATCCAGTAATAACAAAATCTTTCCCGACTATTGAACCCACGTCTCCCACATTTCGGCTATAAGGGCGCTTTAGCCAACTCGACTAGGGAAACGCCAAGGTCGTTGTTAGACGAGTGAGAGAGTCATGTGTTGAGTACGCGGGAACATTTGCATTTAAGTTTGATTATAATATTCGTATAAATAATAGGGTATTTAAGTTTTGGTCATAGTTTAGGCCATAATGCCTTTGAGTATAGAACCTTTGCTCCACTGTAGCCTATAGACCGTTAGGTGACTCTTAATCCCCCCTCCCCCCCCCTCGAACTAATGCTACCATATGTTTTCTTAAAGGAAATTAATCGTTCTTTCCATTTCTGCCTGTTTGCCAATTGGCAGCTGGGGCGTTTAGACGGTAGGGGTGTCCAAAGTCACATATGCAAATATATGTTAAAATATTTTTTCTAATGCAAATTAATCTTCATTTTATAATTTGATTGCAAGACCTTACATCATACATGATGTCAAAACATAATGCACCTACTGATTTGCTATATGTACACACAGGGTTGTCCAAAAAGTCACAAAATAGTATGAAACTTGTGGCGTCCATTCTTTCATCTGTATACGTATATAACCCCCTCGAACTTATAACAGTGTGTGTTTTCTCACAGTTGAAACTATGTTCTTCTCATGCATGCATGTTTGTCAGTTAACATCTGAGGCGTTTAGACGGTAAGGGTGTCCAATGTCTCATAAGCAAACATATGTTCATATATTTTTCCTAGGTAAAGTTTCAAAATTCAAAATTTTGGACAACCCTGATAGAAATTATAATTCTTTGCTAGGCCCACATACAATACGTATTCTTAGACAGGTTTACTGATTTTAGTAACATTAACACATTTTTAGCACTTAAAAAAAGTTGTATATTAGCAATAATATAAAACCCAGCATTTTGAACATGCCCTTGAATTGTTTTTGCATAATTTATTTTTTAAATTCAGTGTTTTTTTCATTTTATGTATAAAATAAAGCTTTAATGCGGATTATATGTCCAATCTTTAATGTTAAAGTGTATAAAACAGTAAAATCGATTATTATTTATTTTGGGCACCCCTTTACAAAAGTGAAATCACTTTTGTTTTAAAAAATCAAAAATAATGTGTTAAATGATAATTAAAAAATAATCTTGGAATTTTATCAAAAACTTTGACCGTTATAGCAGGTCAAAGTTTCGCAACTTTCGACTTTGGACACCCCTGAGGTCAAACGCCCCAGCTGCCAAGTGGCAAACAGGTGGATTATTAATCGTGATTTGTTTCTGAACAAACTGCTAAAGTGAAAATTAGTTCGAGGGGGGGGGGGGGGGAGGGTCGCTTCCTGAGCACCTAATGGTCTACTATGATAGGCTAGGGATGCCTATAAGGTAGGGGGAAGAAAAGGAATGATACCGGGTACTCAACACATGGCTCACTCACTCGTCTAACAACGACTTTGGCGTTTCCCTAGTGTTATATTGGAAAATGACACACATAACAAAAAACTTGTAAAAAACAGACAAACCTTACACAATCATAAGCAATGAGATCTTAAAGAAATGCCAACCTTATGTACCCTCCTACATTTTCTCAATCATAATACATAAATTCACTTTGCCCTGTGACTGCATCCTTGCAAAGCTTGGCAAAATTTTATGTGAAACTATTGTTTTAAATGTAAAAGTTCATGCAAATTTATTTATATTTCATAGGGCAAAGTGAATTTTTGTATTAAGATTGCGAAAATGTAGGAGTGTACATAAGCTTGCCATTTCTTTTAAATCTCATTGATTTTGATTGTGTAAGGTTTGGCTGTTTATTGGATGAGCGAAGCGAAGACTTCAATTTCACCGACCCCCCAAAAAATTTAGCTCGGGTGTTTTTTTTTTTTTTTTTTTTTTTTTCATGTCTGTTTGTTTGCTCTCTACCGGGCAAACGGAATATGCGATCTTGATGAAAATTTGACAGGACCTTCAAAATCTTTGAACTTAGACTTGCTGCGTTTTTGGGTACAATCAAAAAATTATTTCTCATGAAAATTGCAATTTATACGCTTTTTTCGATTTTAAAAACATTTCTTCGACTCAAACACCTACATGCTTTATCCTATTGTAAGACGAGTGAGCGCTGCGAACGTAGTCTACAACGCTACTCGATCGGGCCTTGGTCGTGATTAATTCTGTATGTTAAATGTTAAATGTCTGTCTGTCCAGTCCCCCTACGGCCGAACGGCCAAATAGACTGAGCTGAAATTTTAAACAGACATCCGTGACCAGGTAACTGAGAACTGCTAAAAAAATGAGCACAATCTGTTGCGATTTAAACCTGCAAGAAATAAAAAACTGAAAAATACGTTGAAATGTATAGGAATTATTTTAAACGACAATGGTTTTCATTTTGAAATAATATTTTTTGTTTGTATTTACCTGGCTGTGAAATGCCGTGTCCAAGGTTAATCGAATGTTGGACGTCAAGGTACCCCCAAATTCCGCTCGTAGATTGAGTAAAACCTTGCAATATTTTCACGTATTTCGTACTGGCTATATTTTCCGTAGTATTGTCACAGATGATGGACTACACTGCGTTATATACATTTCAAAACATGTTAAATAATTTAAAAATACAATCCAGAAATTACAAAATCTTTCCCGACTATTGAACCCACGTCTCCCACATTTCGGCTATAAGGGCGCTTTAGCCAACTCGACTAGGGAAACGCCAAAGTCGTTGTAAGACGAGTGAGAGAGTCATGTGTTGAGTACGCGGGAACATTTGCATTTAAGTTTGATTATAATATTCGTATAATTAATAGGGTACCTATTTAAGTTTAGGTCATAGTTTAGGCCATATGCTCCACAGTAGCCTATGATAGGCTAAGGAGGCCTAAGGTAGGGGGAAGAAAAGGAATGTTAAAAAGTCGTTGTTAGACGAGTGAGAGAGTCATGTGTAGAGTACGCGGGAACATTTGCATTTAAGTTTGATTATAATATTCGTATAAATAATAGGGTACCTATTTAAATTTAGGTCATAGTTTAGGCCATAATGCTCAACTGTAGCCTATGATAGGCTAGGAGGCCTAAGGTAGGGGGAAGAAATGGAATGTTACCGGGTACTCAACACATGGCTCTCGCACTCGTCTAACAACGACTTTGGCGTTTCCCTAGTAATGATTTTTTCACAGAACCTTAATTTTATGAATTTATATATTCGTGTGAAATTTGAGAGCAATCGAATAATTATTTCTTATAAAAATCTCAATTTTCGATTTTTTTCTTTTTTTAAAATTATGATTAATTTAAAAAAAAGAGTTTATTTTTTATTTAATTTAATTTAATTTTAAAAAAAATCTTGAACTAAGTTATAATTTTCTTACAGAACAACAGAAAATCCGCAAAACACATGGCAGCTCAATGCACCATTTACGCTCATCCAACAACGCGGCGGGACTTCAGCATTTTCCTAGTAAAGTTACTTGTGCTTGGAAAAGGCTAATATTAAAATCTTTATTTGGAAGCCTTCCAGCAAACTTTTTCGACTTTTTCTTTCTAAAGGCATATCACTATAGCCTTAATGTTCATGTAAAATATGAACGTTGTATTCCAGCCCGCTTGGCCAGAATCTCTGGCTAAAGCTAAAGTGTTTTTGAGCATGTATTAAGTAATTTTTTCACCAAGAAGGAATGTTCGTACAAAAACCAAATTTGGCATGTGTTGTCAGGTACCTCAATCCACCTGATTTGGATAGTTTTTATTTCACGTTTCATGACGGCTAGGCGACATTTCGAAATCACCCCAACTCTGCTTGCTGTTTAAGTAAGGTGCCAGAGTGTGTAGCACAACGCGGCTTGACTACGGCGCCCTAACGGGCACCTAGATATAAAAATTTGTGTTGATTTTCTAAAAACTCGTCAACAATTTTTAAAACTTTTATGCTGGATCCAGCCTTAGGTATAGTTCGTCCGTTTACAGTTGACGAATTTGGAGCTCCTCAAAGGGACAAAAGGCCAGATTTGTTCACACCTCTAGTCCATTATAATGAATAGCAAACCCGTCGCCAAATCACTTAGTTTGGTTCCCATTATTGTGCTTCATTGGTTTGCCAAAGCGGCGCACAATGAAACTACAGCCGGGCAACATTGACGACGGTCAGCGAAGACTGAATTTCAATTTACAACCCTTGTAATCGGTTATAACAAGTGGCTTACATGCTCCCGCTGAGTCGGCGAAAAAGCCGAAATTCGTCAAATGTAAACGGACGAACTATATAGGGGGAGGAAATGGAATATTACCAGGTACACAAACATTGCTCGCTCATTTGTCTAACTTTGACTTCGGCGTTTTCCTAGTATGACCATGAGATGTTATGTGAGTGGCTGGTAAGAGTAAAAAGAAAAAAAACGCTTTAAGAAGCAGCTGCCCAAAACAACCCTCATGCCCAAGCTCTCTACTCAACGCTAAATCCGCGAGGTTTTGTTGATTTCCACGCATTCTTTATATAATACTTATTAATGCTGTGTGTAACTAATTACTTATCATAAGAAAATATTGTGCGACAAAGAACAACTTATAAAGTATAAAATTTAATTACCGTAGACTAACAAATCAAGAAAATATTCAAATATGAGAAGGAATCAAAAGCCTAGTAAGGTCTACCTATTGTAGGAAGGTGTGGATATCAACAAAACCACGTTGTTTTAGCGTCTATTTTCAACCCTTGGAATACACGAACAGCTGAATTATGGTAAACCAATATCTACTACAGCAGTATACCTGACCAACACTTAATCGACCACGCGATCACTACGCTACAGGCTACAGTCAAAGTCTCTGAACCTCATAGTGGAGTCTCAGTGCACTTCAAAGTACCTATAGGTACAGACCACCCCAAACATTACTTATAGATACCAGAGGCGTTAGCATGACTTAGCTTAAATGCTAGTTAGTTATTTTCCTTACCAGATCAAGAATCCAAAATGTTTTATTCGATTTAATATTAGAAGGTTTACTGACAACCAATCTAATCATTTTAAAGATATCTAAAAAATTAAAACAGAATCACTCAGTTATTGCTCTTAACGCTGTACAAAAGATGTAGTTCGCCGAGTACAAGTATGGTAGCTTTTAGTCAACTCAACAACGGAGGCTCTGATAATGTCCCTCGGCCACCATTACGACATCCTACTCCATTTGAGACTTTTACTTGGAGCCTTAGCTTTAGTATTCTTGTCGGTTATGTCTTGTTCCATTAAAACACTTAATTTCGGCCCCGGTGACGGGTCATCGTCGACATTCATATCAAAAGAGCGGTGGTGCTATCTGTGGTCGAGCCCACGTTCGCCTCGTTCGAAAACCTCGAACCCTCACTAGCCGCCGATTGTCTCCTCTTCGGAACGATATCCACGGACGGCTTCCTCAACTTTTTTTGGCAAGTATCGATATTTGTACGGGGGAACGGGTCCGATTTGGTTTGTTGACTTGGGTTTCATCAGAAAAGAGAAAAAGCCCGTAGCGGTATTCTTTTGCGATCTCCCCGTAGTCGGCGACGATTCGTTTTCCCGATTCAACCCCAACCCGGCCTTGGCGGTAGTTTCCGTATGGGGGTGTCTCCTATTTCATCCTCCAAAGACGTTGATCTCGACTTGATTTCTTTTTTCGACTGCCAGGGACAGAAAAAAAAAACGCCCTTTTTCGCTCCCGGTCATCCTTCGTCCCCGGGTACTCTAAGGTCCCAGGGTTTTTCAGAACCCGTCGGTGTCCCCAGCGGTATCCCCCCCCGGTATCCCCCCCGACAGTGTCCCCCCCCGGGTAGCCCCTCAAACCGTCGAGTAGTCTGGGGGGTCCTTTTTGGGGAATCTGGGTCGTCAGTGAAAAGGCATTCTCTGTATCCCGGGCCCCTTTTTCTCTTTCCCCGGGTTGTCCTCTTCAGGGGGGGGGGGGGGGGGAATCTCACTCGCATAAATATCCGGGTCCGGTATCGGTACCCCTCCTCGGAGGGGGGGTTGGGTTTTCTCCGGGGGGGGAAACGGGACGATGCCCCCCGCCCGGGTTTTCGGTGTGGGTCACCCCTTTTCTGGTAAAAATGGGGAAGGGCGGTGTTTTCCTTTCTCCCCCGGGGGTCGGGGCCTCTTTTCTGTGTATGGGGAAGTTCCTTAGATTTAAAAAGTAAAATTTCGACCCCAACTTTCCGTTGGGTGAGGAGTTTCAAATTCTGCAAACTGGTTTTTCGAAACGACGTATTTCCCCGGGCTCTTTCTCCCAGCGCCCGTTTTGTTTCGACTTGTAGGGTGGACCGAGGATCGGTCCCCCCCCCCCGGTGCACGAAGTGGAGGACCCACCAGAACCGAGTCCGGGGGAACAAAGCCCGAAGCCTTGCTCCAGGTAAAAATCGCTGTATTTGGGGTTTTTCTCGAGCTGTCGTGACAACGTACCCCCCATGCAACTGGGGGGGAAAAAACCAATCAATCATCCCTTTAAAGGGTTATGAGACGGGATTTAGTCCCTCCTAAGAATTTTATAGAAAAACTTTTTTTAAATGTCCAAAACAAAACCTAGATGGAAACAAATTTTTGTAACCCGGAAAACTTTCCGGGAGCAAAAGGAAGCAGGGATAAGTGGGGGTTTAAAAAATCGGGACTCGTTGAGACACTTCATATACAATTTACTTTAAAAAAAACGTTTTAAAATGCTTAAAAAGTTACAAAATAGATTTAAAAAGCTTGATTTTGGGCATAGTAATTTTAAATTTTAAAAACTATTTCTATTTAGTATAATTTATTTAAGCTTTTAAAATTTATTTGCATTTTTATTTAATGGAAATCTAAGATACAAGAAAAATTTATCTTTTTTGGCCCCAAAACGCCCAACATGCCAGAAAAAAAAGGACGTTTCGATTTGGGGAAATTTGAACCCATGTCTCCTGATTTCCGAACAAAATCTTAACCACTAGACCATCTGACCAGTATTATGCTTTTTTATTACTTGCCCTAAAAGAAACACGGACTTTAGAGTTTTGAGAGAAATACGGGGTTGTAGAAAGAAATAACAAGTATAAATCAGTATTTTTTTTATATATACTTCACAAATCATACTTCACTTAATTTCATTTTTCATTTCATTCTATTTTTTTTAATAACCCTGAAAACTTTTTTTAAACTTATTTTTTAAAAGGGTAATTTGTAAAAAAATGAAAAAATTAATTTCTTTTTTTACGGGTGTCTTAAGGAAACCTTTTTTAAAAGGCAGAGCTTTGTTTAAAAATAAAGTTGTATTTAACTAGAAAAGGGGAAAAGGGGAAGGGGGAAGGGATGCGGTTTAGAGGGTATGATTACATAAAAACAAGTACGGTGGGAAGCTAGGATCCCCCAAGAAAATGTATAAAGAAGGAAAAAATGTTGAAAAAAAAACCCGGGGGAAGGGGGGCCAAAGGGAAAGAGATGGCAGGTGATTTTGGGGGCCCAAGGGAAGGAGAGAGGGGGGGCAGCTGCAAAAAACGAGGAAGAGTTTTATTTTTTGGGGAAAGATAGAAGAAGTAGAAAAAATGTGCTTTGGGCGCAAAACCCAAAAAGGGGGGGAAACGGCGGTGTAAAATGAAATGATGGGGTTTTGATTACCTTTAAAGGGCCCCAGTAAAAACGAGGGGACATCGCCATGAAAAAAAAAGGAACATGGTCCCGGGTAGAAAAATGTTTCCTTGCACCCTTGGGCGGTAGAGTCTCCCCTTTCCTTGTCCATCAGCAAGTATTTTTTGGCAGGGAAAGGAGGCCTCGCTTGGGGGGGAGAAGCAGCTAAGGGACGGCCTTTGGGCCCTTATAAACACCCCCTGGAACCCCAAAAAAACCCCCAAAAAAAACTTGGAATAGTGTCAAAAAATCCACTACACATGCCTCGCGTCCCTTGTCCATCAGAAAGTATTTGTCCCAACGCAAGGAGGCCTCGCTTGGGGTGAGCAGCAGCTAAAGGGGTAGGGCCCCGTGCGGTTTAACATCCCGGGAAACCCACCAAGAAATTTGGGAAATAGTGGGGCAACAAACCCACTCAAAACTTTGCCCCCGGGGTCCTTGTCCTTTCCAGCAAGTGGGTTTTGGCACGCAAGGAGGCCCCGCGGGGGTAAAGCAGCAGTTTGAAAGGTAGGCCTGCGGCTTATCACACCCCTGGAACCACCAAGAAAATTTGGGAATAGTGTCCCAACAAATCCACTCACACATCCCTCTCGCTTTCCTTGTCCATCACCCAAAGTAGTTGTGAAACGAAAGGGAAGCCTCGCTTTGGGGTGAGCAGCAGCTAAAAGGGGTAGGCCTGCGGCTTTTTTCACACCCCTTGAAACCACCAAGCAAACTTGGAATAGTGTGGCAAAAAATCCACTCACCCCTTCCTTTCGCTTTCCCTTGTCCATCAGAAAGTAGTGGGGGGTTAAAACCCCCAAGGGGGGGCCTCGTTTGGGGCGAGGGGGAAAAACCCCTAAAGGGGAAGGGGGCCCCGTGGGGGCTTTTAATACATCCTGGAACCCCCAAAGAAAATTTGGGAAAAGTGGGGCCAACAAATCCACTCACATACCCTTTTCCCCAGCCCAAAAACTTTTCCCTAAATTTTATTTTGTTGTCTTTTGTGAGAATTTTTTATGGTTTTTTACAGTCCCTTCAGGCCTTTTTAAAGGGCCCTTTTTTTTAATGTCACAATAGGCCTACATGGTATTCAAAAACAATCGCCGCTCTCTTGTGCTTTTGGCCCAACCTTAAAGGGGAGAATTGTTTTGTTTATATTTTTTCCTTAACCCTTTTAAATTTTTGGGGGGAAAGTAAAGACTTATATTTTTTTAAATGGGAAAAAATTGGTTTTAAGTACAAAATTTTTGGGGTAGGCCTAGTATTTTTAATCAAAAGCAAAACCCGAGTTTTTCGCAAAAAGGCCCCCCGTGACCAAAAAAGATGGCAAATTTCCTAAAAAACCCCCAGTCCCTTTGCTAAAAATTTTTTATAATAACAGGAAAAGTTTTGGGAAAACTGGACTATTTTCATCCACAATCGTATGATAAAGTACCCCTATTTGATGTTTACATCGGGAAAGTTTTGTCCCCATTTCACCCTGTCCTCCCCTGCCAGTAACCTTGAACCATCCTGGTGGGAAATATCCCCGCAGCACAAAGGCACATCGCGTCTTGCCCAATCACCTCTTGTGACACTTTTTTTGTTTTATAGGGGGCCCATTTTTGCCCAGGGGGGTTGTTCTGTTGGGGAAAAAAACGCCATGAAGATGACTGCGCCGATACCGCAACAGATGAATAAAAGGGCGAGGGATAATCAGAAGCACCTCCCTCTGTTTTTGCTTGTAGAAGCGCTGGTAGTGTACGAGGAAGCTCGAAAACCGTGGGGGGAGGATGCCGCACACTAGGAGACCCACCACGGGAAATGGGGGAAGCTGTGGTTCGAGACCATCTCGCCCGAAAAAAACGGTGAAAAAGAAGGACGCCCACTCCCAACATCACGGGCTGAGGTGATGAAAAAAAACTCCTGACCCACGCGCCCCCCAACCCCCCCGGGGAAATTTGCGGGACGCGCTTTTTGACTGTAAAGGGAAAGAAAACCCACTTTATTAGGAAGAAAAAAAAATTCTTTATATTTTTCATTTAAAACCCCTCTTTTTGCAAAATATGCAAAAAAACAGAAACTTCTCCAAATTAGTGTAGCTTCCTGGAAGGTCAAAACTATTTTTAAATTTTTGGGGTTAATTAAATGGTCCCATCCCTATTAAGTTTTTTGTAAATTTTATAGGGTGTTGTTTTTTTTTTTTTTTTTTTTTTTTAAAAAAAAAGAAATAAAAAGGTCCCCACTGTGCCACGGTAATTTTTCCCACCCAGGGCCCACACTAGCATCTAAAGACTTAAACACAAAAAGAAAAGGCCCCCACTTTTCCCAAATTTTTCACGTAAAGTAAAGAAAATAGGTATTTCTAAAACCAATGCCAAAGGGCCCTTTGGGCATCATCGTTAAAGTACCGTGATTGTCTAAATTGGAAATTTATGTAACCTTAAAAACGCGCTACCAGTTAAATAATGGGGAACTTTGGTCTTTGGGGAAACCTACCCTCGTTCACCATTAAAAACACTTTTGGGGGAAAGGGGCCGGGTTAATTTAAAAGGGGCATGTGGTTTACCCTTTCCGTTTTCAAGCAATTTTTAAGTAGGGTGAAAGCACGTTTTTCTATAAGCTAATAACTGAAAAAACCCAGCTATAACAGGGCCCCTTTTGGCTGTAACCCCCACAGGATAACAAAATATAAAAGACCCAGAGCTCGCAACATAAAACTTCCCCCATAGGGTTTCATATGGTTTGGGCCATTGGAAAGAAGCGAAAAATTTAAATTCCCCTTTTCAAAAATGCAAGTCCTTTCAAGTAAAAGTTGGGGGGTTTACCCCTCAGACCCCCCAAAATGGGCCCCCAAAAAAAACAAATCTGCCCCTATTAAGTTTTAATGATTTAAAAAATAAGAAAATTTTAAAAAAAAAGTTTAGACCAAAAAAGAATTTTACTCGTCAAGACGGGGTGCGATGGGCCGTTGGGCCCGTTTAGACGCCCCCAAATGGGCCCCAAAAAAAGGGCAAATCTGCCCCCAAAGGTATACAGGTTTAATTATTTCTTTATTTTATAGGGAAAATTACTAGAAAAACGAAATATCATTCTTTAGAAAAAGAGCTTTCGTTGGGCCGTTGGGCCCGGGCAGATGCCCCCAAAATTCCCCCCAAAAAAAAAGGGCAAATCTCCCCCTTTTGTAAACACGAAATTTAAAAATAAAGAAAAAATTTCAGAAGAAGTTTTGGGCCCCAAAAATTTAATACAATCGTCAGACGGGGTGCGATGGGCCGTTGACCCCTCAGACGCCCCCCCCAAAATGGGCCCCCAAAAAAAAAAGGGCAACCCCTGCCCTCATAAAAGGGTACATGATTCAAAAAAACGTCATTTTATAGGGGAAAATTACCAAAAAACGAATATCACTCGTCAGGGCGGGGTGGGGTTGGGCCGTTGAAACCCGTCAGATGCCCCCAAAGTAGCCCCCAAAAAAAGTCAAAACTGCCTTTAAACATTCGTTTATTTTATAGAAAAAGTTACCAGGGAAAACCCAATATCACTCGTCAGATGAGCTGCGTTTGGGGGTTTGACCCTTTTTTAGGTTTTCCTCCAAAGTTGGCCCCCAAAGATGTCAATTGCCCTTAAAAACTGTTTGCCAAGGGTCGGGCCATCTTTTTTTTTCAAAATAAATGCCCCTTTTTAAAAAACACGCTTGATCATCAAATCAAGTAATTTCACTAAAGAACATACCGTTTTTACCTTAAATTTTTTTATCCCAAAAAACTGGGATTTTTTGGGGGGGCTGTTTAGAAAGGATGACGTGTGTCGCTATCTAAGCACATTTTTAGATTTAAATATTTGTCTCCCCACACAAAATTAGTAAATTACTACAAAATTTAAAAGTTTTGGGGTCTTTTTTACGGTCCCTTAATAAAAAAGTGAGCAAAATTTTAAAAAAAAGTGCCAAGATACCCCTTATTTCACATTCTTTCTTATCATTTTAGTGAAAACACCCCCCGATAGGACCCCCGATAGAGCTTCCCAAATGGGGCCCGTTTTACCTCTGCGCTCTGGTCAAAAACCTGGTTTTCCCCGAGCTTAGCCCCTTGGTTTTTTTGTATAGGCAAAAAATGACGCTTTTTTAATTGGTTTTTCCCTAGACAGAAAATTTAAAAAAAACCATTTTGTATAATAAAAAAAAAAAAAATTTTAGAGTTTAAATTTCAGACCAAAATGGTTCCCCGGGTGATCTGGAAACCCTTTTTTCAGTTGATGAGATTATGCAATGCGATTTTTGAAGTAGAGGATTTTGATGAGGATGATTTAAATAAAATGTTTTGAAGCAAACGTACATGATGTCAAATGTTTTTACCGCTTTGATTTTTTAACAATTTATTTTTTCTAATCCTCAAAATTTTCCCTTTAAATTATGAAAAAAATAAATTTTCATTTTTCAACACATTAAAAGATTATTACGTTTTTTTTGATATGATTAGATAACTAATTAAAAAGTTTAAAACGTACAAGCGTTTTTGGGGAAACGAATTATAGAAGTTTTTATATTTTAAGTTTAAATTTTAAACCCAAACCCCAAATTTTTATATTCTAATCTTTTAAATTTTTTGTTTCTTTTATAAACTACTTGTATGATTTCACACATAACAAATTCCCTTCTTTTGATATGAAAGATGATTTTCTTCTGAAGATTTTTTTATGGGTAAAAAGTTGAAACAAGGTGGGTAAAAGAAGTATGGGGGGGGGGGGAAATTTTGATGTCTTTGGGGACTACCAATTGATATATTCTAACCCCAATTGGGTTTTTTAACTTATAAAATATTTTCATGATTCAAAAACTATTAAAGATTATTCTTAATAGGTTATATATGATTTTAATATTTTCGTAACTTATGATTACATGATATAAATTACTTATATGAAAAAAAGTAATTTTATTGTCAAAGTTTTCTTGTACGTTTTACAATATTTCAATAGTTTTAAACGATATACTTTTAAAAGGCAGAAACCGTATGTAAACAGGAAAAAGTAGTTAAAATTTAAAAAAACTCTTTATTTGTAAAAAAAAATTTTAAAATTTAAAAATCTTTAACAGTTTTTCACCCTAAACCTTAACCCCAAAACAAAACACCTTTTTTTAATTTAAAAATAAAACCCAAAAAGGGGTTGGGAACAGGGATTCCTGATTTTTTTCACGATTTTAATATTTCCCAAAAAATTAAAAAAAAGGGGAGTTGGGGGCTCAAAGACCCAAAATATTTCTAAAAAAAATCAGGGCTTAAATTTTTAGTCACAAAAAATCCGATTTAATCCCAATAATTTCTTAGTATTTTTAGACAAAAACATTTTTTAAACTGGGGGGGGATTTTTTTGGGGGGGGAGGGTGGCCCCGGGGGAAGGGGCCCCACAGGCCAAGGCGACGAGTGGGATTTTTTTCCGTTTGGGAAATTTTTTTAAAAAAATGCCTTTTTTTAAAAATTTATGTTTTACCTTTTTAGGGCAAAAATTTTGGGTTTTTAGGCCCCCCTTCGGGGGGGTTTGGGCAAGGGCAAAATTTTCCCAAACGCACCCGTTTTGACAGTGATATTCGTTTTCCTGGGAAACCAGCTCTTAAAAAGGGGCTTATGTTTAAATCATTATCCCCTTTTGAGGTTTCAAAAAAATTTGGGCTTTTTTTGGGGGGCCCCCCTTTGGGGGTTTTCCCAAAAAGGGTCAAAGCCCCAACGCAGCTCGTCTGACGAGTGGGTATTCGTTTTCCCGGTAACCCTTTTTAAAACATAAAAGGGGTTTTGTTTTAATATTTTATACTTTGAGGGAAGTTTGACTTTTTTTGGGGGGGGGCCCCTTTTGGGGGGGGATCTGGGCGGGTCAAAGCCCCAAGGCACCCGGCTTACGAATAAATTTGGTTTTTCAGTAATTTTCCTATAAAAACGGGTTTTTTGAAAAAGTATACCTTATGGGGGCAGAGTTGACCTTTTTTTGGGGGCCCCCTTTGGGGGGGGCTGACGGGTCAAAGGCCTCGCAGCCCCTCTTTACGAGTTTATTTTTCATTTTTTGGGTTTAACTTTTTTTGGGAATTTTCTTTATGTTTCAAAAAAGGGGGATTAAAAGGGGCAGATTTTACCTTTTTTTGGGGGGAACTTTGGGGGGTCACGAACCCCTTTAACGGGGCCCCCCAGCCCGTCTGACGAGAAATTTGTTTTTTTTGGGAAATTTTTTCCCATAAAAAAAACGGATGTTTTGAAAAAAATGACATTTATGAGGGGAGAGTTTCCCCTTTTTTGGGGCCCACTTTGGGGGGGGGGGTCTGACGGGGGTTAAAAAAGGGCCCCTTTTGCAGCCCCTTTTTCGAGTGATATTTTATTTTTTGGGGTAATTTTTCATTTTTTATATGTTTCAATCATGGTTTCTTTTAAAAAGGGGGGAGATTTGAACCTTTTTTGGGGGGGCCCCCTTTTTTGGGGGGGCGACCCTGGGGGAAACGCCCCAACGTTGGGAAATTTTAAGGGCGTGCATTTTTTTAAAAATGACTTGGGGAAATTTTCCCCTTCATTTCCCAAAGGTCAAAGCCAATGTCCCCTATGGGGGGGAACTTTTTGTTGGGGAGCCCCTGGACTTAAAAAAAAAGGCTTATTCTGAACCCCCCTTAAAACTTAGCATTCGGGCCAAAAAAATTTGAATCACAGGAGGGTCCTTGGTAGCCCAAAAAATTCCAGTTTAATACCCATCATTAGTGTTTTAATGAACAGGAGTTGATTGACACCCCCGCATTAGGGGGAAAGGGGGAATTTGCGGGCACACAAACCGATGGAGACTTTTTCAGCCAGATTTGATTTTGATAGTTTTATGAGGGGAGCGAGCGTATAGGGTATTATAAATGGTTTAAATTTGCTTTTGGGAGGGGGGCGTTGGGCTTTTGGGTATTATGCGCCACTCTTTTAAATTGGGGAATTTTGGGGGGGAGTAGGGTAGGCCGGGCAGACCGGTTTTGAAAAGATCAAAACACTGCAGTCGTTATTTTTTTTGGATATTGCTTAACGTCTCATATTTATGCAATTGGCTAATCGAGACAAAGGGGAGGAACGTAAGGGGTGGACGCGGGGGGGACAAGGGGTGGACAGGCCTGTGCTGATCAGAAACCAGCCACAAGCGTATGGGGAAGGCAGGGGTTCCCCACGTCGTGGTCGTCTCCGTCTGTGTCATCATCCGTCCGTGTTGTCATTGTCGTCGCCGTCGGGGAGGTAGTCGAAGGGAAGGGGAAAGTTCCCCGACGACGACCCAGAGCTTGCCATTAGTTTCAGGGAGAAGAACTCCCCCAATCATGGGCCAAACCACGAGAAGGTTGCGAGTTGGAATGGGGAGGAGATCGGTAGGGTGCTCAAGTTGTGGTCGTCTTCAACATCGTTGCGTCGTCGTAGTCGTCCTCGTCGTCGGGGAGATCATCAAGGGGCGAAGGAGTTTGTTGAGGGAAAGTGGAAGGTCCGCGACAACGATTGACAGAGCTCGTCTCTAGTTTCGGAGAGTTAAATACTCTTATACGTAGGAATACTAGCTGATGTTTGTGAGTTGAACTTTGCCTCTTTTCTCGACTCGTACGCTCGACAGAGGAATAGGCCTACCCTGTAGCATTTCTACCGCTGGCCCAGGCGGATGGGACAGCAAGCCTTGATTATAAGTTTAATTAAAGGCCTACCTTCAAGACAAACAAGAAATATTCTTACTAGTATCTTAATGTTCTAGGTACCTTATTCCGAGTGCGTCAAATTCTACGCCGGGTGTCTCAAACCACAGGTTGGCTAGGCCTAATGGACGTACAAATATCTCTATTTTAAACACTGCTCAGTAGAATTACCTGTCAAACTGTGATTGCCTTTGTAGAAAAAATGAATCGACGCTTAATCCAGTTCTTGCGGACATGAGGGATGATTTGTTTCATCATTAAACTTTTCGACGTATTAAAAGAGTAATCAAATCAATAACAAAATTCTTTCCTGTTTATTTTGCGAAAAGTGTTATGGATTGTTGATAAAACTGCCTTCTGAAAACAAAACAAAAACCCAAAAGATTGGTTTCAAGGTCTGTGAATCTGAAGAGGTTCGCCGAAACTCAGCAAGGAGATTAACAGACCTTGGATAGGTATGATCTTTTCTAGCTACAGTGCTGCTGGTGTTGCATGTTCTACTTAAACTAGGAAAACGCTTAAGTCCCGCCGCGTTGTTGGATGAGCGTAATTGGTGCATTGAGCTGCCATGTGTTATGCGGATTTTCTGTTCTGTGAAAAATTCATTACTAAGTTGAAGATTTTTTTTTTAAATTATTTAAAAATAAATAAAAAATAAACTTTAATTTTTAATTTTTTTAATTATCGTAATTTTAAAAAAGAAAAAAAATCGTAAAATTTCGATTTTCATAAGAAATAATTATTTGATTGTGCTCAAATTTCAACGAATATATCGATTCATAAAATTAAGGTTCTGTTAAAAAATCATACAATCGGATAAAGCATGTAGTGTTATAAGTCAAAGAATTGTTTAAAAAAGAAAAACCCCTTTAAAATTTGCGATTTTCATGAAAAAATAATTTTCGATTGCGTTTAAATTTTACACGAATATATATATTTATAAAATAAAGGGCCCCTGTGAAAAAATCATACAATCGGACAAAGCGTGTAGGTATTATAAATCGAAGAAATTTTTTCAAAATCGAAAAAAATCGAAAAAATTGCGATTTTTATGAGAAATTTTTTTTCGATTGCGCTCAAAAACGTGGCAGTTCTAAGTTCAGAGATTTCGAAGGTTCAATAAAATTTCATCGCAATCGGAGTATCGGTTTAGCCGGAACGTGCTAACAAACAGACAAAAATACAAAAAAAAAGAAAAAGAGAAAAAAAAAAAAAACATTCCGGATTTTTTTCTCCAGTGTAGTGAAATGGAATCTTCGCTTCGCTCGCTACGCTCACCCAATAAATATTTTTTACTAGCAAGCTTCCGAAAACGCTTTTCAGGCGCGTTGTTGGATGAGCGTAATTTGGTGCATTGAGCTGCATGTGTTTGCAGATTTTCTGTTGTTCTGTGAAAAAATTATTACAATCGGATAAAGCAAAGGTAGGTGGTTTAAGCCTAGAATTTTTTTTTTAAACCGAAAAAAGCTTTAAAATTTGCGATTATCATAAGAAATAACTTTTCGATTGCGCTAAAATTTCACACGAATATATTAAATTTCATAAATTTAAGGTTCTTCGAAAAAAATCATTACTATCGTAAAAGCATGTAAGTTTTATAAAGTCGAAGAATTATTTTTAAACGAAAAAAAGCGTAAAATTGCGATTTTCATGAGAAATAATTTTTCGTTGTGTCAAAAACATGGCTGACTCAAACCATCCGTTCCATGTAAAAGAAGGGTGTGATGAAATGTCTTTCTGTAAGAGCAACGTCTAACTGTTCTTCGCCTGTTTTGTTGAACCAAGAACTGGCCTACTTGAATGATGCTTTCTGTGATAATGGATATCCAATCATCTGGTTCGAAAAATGATTACTCCAATTACAGATAGGACTACGGAAGTTTTGACAGACATTAGTCAAGTTCTAGATCTCCAAAAGATAAAAAAAACAGTTGTGCTGGATTACTACCCTAACTTGTCAAAAAAAATCGGGACGTTTACTTTCTCCATTTGGAATACGAACAGTTTTCAATCTTCCAGAATTTTTAAGAAGTATATTAACAAAAACCAAGCCCTTGAACGTATCACAATCGTCGAAAATGCCAGTTTTACCTCAATTCCATGTCAGTGTGGTGCTATCTACATTGGAGAAACCAAGAGGCCTCTGGAAGCCAGGTTAAAGGAACATAAAAACAACGTTGCACAACACTAGGTATACCCCTCCCAAACTAGCGGAGCACGTCTATGAATATCACCATTATGTGAACTGGCATGACGCTTCAATCATTCTACACGAAGCAAATTCGCATAGACGGAGGCTGAAGGAGGCTGCCTTGAGGGTCTGTGGTGCTGATGTTATCAGTGCTCCCAGCATTGATTTTCGGCGATTTGGAAAGAGTTTGCCCCCCATAGCATAGAACTTTTGTGGGCATGATTGTGGTATAATTTTTATTTTTTATTTGAATATGTATTTTTGGATGAGCGTTAGCGAGCGTAGCGAGCGGAGCGAAGATTCCATTTCACTACACTGGAGAAAAAATCCGGAATGTTTTTTTTTTTTTTTTTTTTTTTTTTGTATTTTTTTTCGTTTGTAACACGATTCCGGCCCAAACCGATAATCCAGATTGCGATGAAATTTTATGGAGGTCTTCGAAATCTCTGAACTTAGAAATGCCACGTTTTTGAGCACAAATCGGAAAATAATTTCTCATCAAAATCGCAATTTTACGATTTTTTTCGATTTTTTAAAAATTTTTTCGATTATAACACCTACATGCTTTATCCGATTTTGATGATTTTTCACAGAACCATAATTTTTTGAATTAAGATATTCTTGTAAAATTTGAGGCGCAATCGAAAAATTATTTCTTAAAAAAAACGAAATTTTACTGTTTTTTCTTTTTTAAAACAATTTTTTGACTTTTAACACCCACATGCTTTATCCGATTTTGATGATTTTTTCACAGAACCTTAATTTATGAATTAATATATTCTTTTGAAATTTGAGCACAATCGAATAACTATTCTTATGAAAATCGAAAATTTACGATTTTTTTCTTTTTTTAAATTACGATTAATAAAAAAATAAAAAATTAAAGTTTTTTTCATTAAATTTAAAATAAATTTTAAAAAAATCTTCAACTAAGTAATGATTTTTTCACAGAACAACAGAAAATCCATATAACACATGGTAGCTCAATGCCACCAATTACGCTCATCCAACAACGCGGCGGGACTTAAGCGTTTTCCTAGTTTATTGAGATCAAGGGTGGCCGTGTTTGTTTGATGTGTCGACTTGGTGGGAGACGGAGTTTTTTGTTTTGTTTGGTTTGTTGCCTTTTGAAGGGTACTGAAAGTACCCGAAATATTGCTTTACCTTTAATTTAATATATTAATTTAATAAAAGAACATGATGAGTCCAATTATTGTTTTATACTAATGGCGGTTCTAAGTTCAGAGATTTTGAAGGTCTCTAGAAAATTTCATCGCAATTGGAGTATCGGTTTAGCCGGAATCGTGTTAACAAACACACAAAAATTCAAACAGAAAAAAAAGAAAAAAATTCCGGATTTTTTTCTCTAGTGTAGTGGAATGGAATCTTCGCTTCGATCGCTACGCTCATTAACAAGTTTCGGTTGCGTGTCAAAATAATGAAATACTGGAACAGCGACATCCTATCTTTATTGGTCTATAGTTATCACGACACAAAATTACATACATGCCAATGTGGGCATAAGAGAAGAAGAAGAAAAGTATTCTTATTTTTTTTATTAAAAGAATTAAACTCTGTTACAAAGATTATTAATATTTTAGTCTTGGAAAACATTTGGCAACAAACGAATTAATTGACAAAGTGAAAGGCATTCCTTCAGTACGAGCCGTCCGAACTGACGAAAGATTCTGAATCGGAATCCGTGAGCACTGCCGACTTGGATGTTGTGGAGACGTTGGTCGAGTACGACAAGGGTGAGACGGACTTAGTCTTGCAAAACATTTGTCAACAAACGAATTAATTGACCAAGTGAAAGGCATTCCATCAGTACGAGCCGTCCGAACTGACAAAAGATTCTGAATCGGAATCCGTGAGCACTGCCGACTTGGATGTTGTGGAGACGTTGGTCGAGTATGTCAAGGGCGAGACTGACTTCAAGGCCACGGCGTGTCTGTCGAACACCTCTCGGTTCCTCTCCTCGGGGTATCTGTACTTGGACCCCGCGTCCGCGTCAGTGTCGGCAGCTTCGCCGGGCGCCACGGAAGTCGGCGAACTGGGACCAGAGAGGCCCTCGTTTCTCGACGACGACACACTGTCTGTCGAGGGGATCGTGTTGGGGGGCATGATGATACTGATCTTGTCTTCGTAGTCGTACTCGCAGACGTAGTCGTCGTCGTCTTTACCACAGTAGGCGACAAGGAGCTGAGAATACAAGACAACATATAATTATTAGTGTAAATTATCAAGTTGCGAAGAAATGGCGTTTGACTTTGAATATAGCATATATTCTGCTTCCTAGATATTTCAGCTAGCTTCCTTCCCCTCCTGTGCAAAGTGGGTATTGATCGATTTCGTGTGTTATCACTTCATCACGTGACTCTCCTTGCAAAACTTGAGAAAATTGAAAATGAAAGAACAACATGACGCACAATAATATTTAATCATGAACTATTCTTACTTTAAACTAACATAATATAGGAGGCCTACAAGTTGCAAATTTAATTTTTCCAAGCTTGGCAAGAACGCAGTCATTGACACAAAGCGATTTTTTTAATTTGTAGAAACAAATGTAGTAGGGTACATAAGAATTGCTATCTTTTAGATCTTTTTATGCTTTTAAAGGTAGCAGGCGTTGGTCTTTTTTCAGTGCATAGTATGCAAATCAAATCATGTTAGACCAACAAGATTTACTGAATGATTTACTTTGTCCGTGGGAGGCTATTCCTTTTACGTTTGCAACAATGATCTTGTGGCCACGCATGACTGCTAGTCGTTTCCGAAGTCTCAACTAGGGCGGAAAAAAACAAAGATTTAAATTAGATTGTTGTTATCAGTTTGTAATTGTCATCATTTATCGCTTTTTCCTGCTTCCGACAGGGTCAGCTTGGGTTTTTCAAACAAATCTGTCCACTTCTTTCTTTCATTCCACATTCGTATCTCTCCCACATCTTCCTTTAACTCTCTCCTCTCGCCTCTAAGTCTCCTGCTACGGTATCCTTCCATTTCTTCCTTAGCGTCTCCTGTCTTCTTCTTCCTTCTTCAATGCTTCAATCATGCATTCTCTTGGGCATCCTATATTTCACCATTCGTTTCATATATCCATACCATCTCAATTGTGTCCTTCCCATAATTATGATTATGCCAGAAATATATGGAAGGATACCATATCAAGAGACTAAGAGGCAAGAGTGGAGAGCTGGGAAGATGTGGAAGAGATACTATTGAAGGAGTAGGCATATAGAAAGAACCAAGAAGTGGAAAATTTGGTTGCAAAACCCAAGCTGTTCCTACTAGAAGCGGGAAAAGTGATGTATAATGATGTAAGGGGGCGTCAACCATTAGGGTTAGGCCATTAAGGTGGGTTTATGTAAAACAGGTAGTCGGTAGGTAGTCGGCAGTCACTAAGAACAAAAAGTATCGGTAACCGGCAGTGTGTCGGTTTACGTACTAACTGATGTAGGTCTAGGCCTATAATCTGTTACCGACCAATAGGAAATGTCGGTTAAAAGTAACATAACCTCAAAGGAAGTACGCACAAAAGCGCGCCAAACCAGTCGTCACGTGACCGTTCCTATTGTCTGAATCCCTACGGTCCCTACCGAGTCATGTAAGGAATGAATATTGACCATCCCTTGCCGACGCTTACATCATGTCAAAAACGATAGGAGGAAGTCGCAAGTTTTAGTGCTGGCGGACTACCAAAACCGACTCCCGACTGCCGAAACTGATCTACATAGACCCACCTTTATGTGCCACTCAAGGTTAGAGGAAGTGAGGAGGACAGGCCAGTGCTGGACAGATCCTGCCACATGCATGGGTACAAAAGTGGGGGTTCTCACGTCGTGGTCATCGTCGAGGGGAACAAGAGGTGTTCCCGACGACGACTGCCAGAGCTCGCCCTAGATTTTGGTAATAAAATACTCCCCTATTCACTAGCTGATGTTTGCACCATGGACTTTGCCTATTTGCTCGCTTTATAGGGCCTACGATCGGCATGCAGAGGAATACCCAGGGTCACACTCTACCCCAAACCAAATCGGGGGATGCTCGAGTCATACCAACCATTAGACTTCCCAGCACGACGAGGAATATCCCGCAGACGTAGGAGGCGAAATTCGACGCCGCGATGAGGGCTGTCTTACACCCCCGGTGGTAGAGCCGCGCGTCCTGGTCAATCTGAAGGTAGTTGTGTATGCACGGGGACGCAGCTTCGGGAGAACAACAGCTGTAGGGAACCGCAGTCTTACCACCGACGTCACTGAAAAAACAATTTAGCACCATTTGAACACGAGTAAGATGATAGAGTTACAGAGAAAGACACAAACAAAAGCGGTACACATTTACGTTTTGTGTCCGGAGAACATAATTAATTTGTCAACCGCTGAAGTTGTATTTTAAAGAGTGCCTATATTATTGCTGTGCAGATGGACACATTTTGCGAATTTCGAAATGTGACTTGTGCAGTTGGGAAATAACATTGTGTGCAGGCGGATATTTTGGATACAATGGTGGTTGAACCAGTTCACGAAAAAGTACTCTCTGCAGCACTCAAACATGATCTGTGTTTTGTCGATCATCTCCTTGTCTCCCCCGGACGTCATGTAGGCGTGCATCCTTCCCAGATGAACGTCCCGCGCGGCGTAGTTGAATAGGAAGTAGTAGCAGCCTAGGCCGCAGACGACGTAGTAGGAGCCACTAAACACCAGTAGCCAGCGACTCTGCTCCACCTCCATGAAGCGCTGGTGATGGTTGATGATGCTGGCCATGAAGCCGAGGACACCGCAAGAGATGATGATGGCGACGGGAAGAGTCACGAGGTGGTAGGCGATCATGTCGCCGTAGATAAAGAACGCCAAGATGCCAAGAATGATCGTGAAGAGAGCGGTTATGATGAAGATCATTTCCATAAACCAGCCACAGCCTCGTGAGCAGCATGCCATTGCCATAGTGGATGCTAGTTATTCTGTAAGAGAAAACGTTAGTGAGAGACTGTCCCAATGCTTTTTTGGCAAACTAGCTGCAGACTTGTTCGGGCAGGCTGACAAGTATCGACAAGTGAGATATGCCCTCAGTGCCTGGATAGTGGATACAGTTACTATTGTTTAAATGTAGTTCATTATTGTTAATTCTAGGTTAATTTAAAAGAAACTTGAAGAGGATGTAGGGCCTAACATATTCTGATGCTTTGAAGACGGTTGGATTAGCTTGGGCCAACTTGTTTTTTAACCATATTAATGTAGGCTACATCTGAAAAAACACAATAATAATTGGTTGTCGCCAAATCCAGTGAATTTTACAAACATTCTGGACTATCTTTCGAACTCCAATTTTCACCAAAAAATTAAACCTATTTCCGAACTTCTTATAAAAAAACTAGCAATATTTTGAAAATATGGTTTTATATAAACATGGGACTTCTGACTTGACACATTGGTAAAAACTACAACCTTTTAAAAACCCTATGCTACAACCTCATTGGACAATATAGAGCTTCAAAGCGTTCTAGAATAAATCTGGTTTGTCCAAGCTAATCCAACAGTCAGTGCATCGAATTAATAGTAAGGCCGTGTAATTTCGGGTTCAAATCCCGTCGAGACCGGCAATCCTGACGGAAAGTTTCTCCAAGGTTCTCCTAATTAAAGCCCTCGGACATCCCTTCACAATTTGTCCTTTCTCGAATATACCTAGTTCGACTTGCATTGCACCCTGGACAAGTTGCACACGATAAAAAAAACTTAGTTTTAATGCAGGCCGGGCTGGCAGCTGCTAAATAGGGTGAAGTTGAGCAAAGTGGAGTAGGCCTAGGACCTACCTGTGACTTGTCGTGTCCTAGTTGGTGTCCTCAACGCATATCAAGTATTACTTCATCAGACTAAGAGACTGTGGCAATACTCCAAGTTTATCGAGACCTCACGCTAAAAGGGTAAATATGTATTTAGTAAAAAGCGAAAGCATTATATAAATGTTGTCCATAAAGAATATTGTAGTGGTATTAACGTCCATGAAAGAACAGCAACAAAACTCAACTGTTTTCGTTTAATGCACAGCCATCTCGAACATGATGATGGAGAAAATCGAAATGGGAATAAAATGGGAGGCAAGGTCCTCTAAATCTCCACGCCGTAAATGTGACGTAAGTTCAGATTAACTTTAAGGCTATTTGATCGCGTTTTTCTATTTTCCCAAATATGCTACCAAGTCAAAATATAGTGAATGGCTTTGAATCCTGGCTCTATTAGAAAATCAAAACTATTTTTTTCAAATTTTTCTGATCGGAAACAAGGCAAATATCGCCACTTCAAAATAATTTCAAGCTTCAATTCGCCCAAGAACACCATTCAACGTATGTAGTTGTGTTTTGTGACATTAATTTCCAAGTGATTTTCTAGAGGCTGACCGAGAGAAAAAAAATTTTTTTTAACAATTGTTTTTCTTGCGAGTTTTTTCTTTTGGCAATACAAATCGGTACAAAATACCGCCAAATAAATAAATAAGAAAGGAAAGACGTTAAAAAAAAATTTAAGTCAGCCTCTAGAAAGCCACTTGAAAATTAATGTCACCAGAACACATCTCCCTACGTTGAATGGTGTGCTTGGGTGAATTGAAGTTTGAAATTATTTTGAGGAGGCGATACTTGCCGAGTGCCCAATCAGGAAAAACGTTGATTTTCTAAAAGAGCCAGTTTTTAAATCCATTCACTTTATTTTGACTTGGTAGCATATTTGGGAAAATAGAAAAACGCGGTCGAATAGCCTTAAATAGCAATGTTTTCTGCTTCAGTGAGTAAACATACAAGGAAAATCAATAATTAGAGAGAATGACTATTGAATAATTGCATAGTTTATTACAATGCATATTTAATCACACCTATTAAGTACATTACAGTATAATATACATTACTGGCAAGTATAGTATCCCAGTGACAAAAAACATAGATTTAACCATTTTACAACTTTTATCAATTTAAATAAAAGACTAAAATTTATGATGACCTGAAGTCAATAACACTGTGTAGTAGTCAATGAAATAAGATATCAAACAGTAGTTTACAAAATCGGTGTAAATGGTGATTTAAGAAGACAAACAAACACTAAGATGAACTGACCTAATAAACCACCGCAATTTTCCAAAGGTTGAAAATAATGAACAATCTATTTAGTGTCATAATGTCACCGTAGATATCTATGTAATGTCGTTAATCTTATCAACTACCAGCACAACCTTATTTTGAGTTCATCACAGGTATTAAAGCTGTCCTGCACTTGTATCTAGTAAGCTCAATTGTATACACATACAGATACACTTATGATTCAAGCTATATAATAGAAAATGTTATTACAAATATAGATCAGACCAATTTCACATCAACCTGTTCCCAATACCTAACCTAGGGTTCTGTCTGGATAAGACTGTTTGCCAAGCTCGGGACAACATTTTTAACAATGTAAAATGCCCATTTAAAAATATGCTTGATCCTCAAATACAGCTAATTTCACATACAGTCTGGACCACTTTTTTACCTTTAATTTTCATCAAAAATCTGTATTTTTATGAGGTTGTTAATAAAGGATGAGCGCCTGTTGCTATATGTAGAGATATTGCAGAGAAGTTGACAACTAACTAATTATAGAAGGATTAATAAGACACTTTATTCAAAGCAAAACACGAGACAATAACACTGACGCTCGTCCGACGCGGACGCCATTGAAATACAGAACTACCAACATAACAACATGAAATATTACTAGTATAGTTTTGGGCGCGCTGTTCAAGTCCATATTTAACACTATAAGTATCAGAGCACATTTGGACATTTCAAATAATATTGTCTCTTACACAAAATTGGGAAATTGCGACAAACTAAATGTTTGGACTTAATGGCATATGAAAAGTGAACAATGTTTGAAAAATGTGATTTGATTTCGAATATAACACATTCTTACATGACATTTTTGTGCAAACCATAACCCGATAGAACAAACGATAGAGATTCCAAAGGATCCAGACTTAACCTCTGTGTGCGTAAAAACCTGGTTTTCTCGAGCTCGACCAACAGTCTTAGTATACAAATGCTAAATCTAACACATTCGCATCAGTAATCAATTATTGTTGTTACGAATCTGGTCCAAAA
Organism: Sweltsa coloradensis; assembly: GCA_024449915.1. NCBI lineage: Eukaryota > Metazoa > Arthropoda > Insecta > Plecoptera > Chloroperlidae > Sweltsa > Sweltsa coloradensis. Next base: position 27,328 of record JAMZAV010004227.1, read on the forward strand.
TGGGGTTAAAATATCTAAAACTCATAAATACAACAAGTGGATTACGAAAGGGTAGAAAATCTCAACGGGATTAACATGCAATATATATCTAAAAAATAATATAAAAACAAATTTCCCATAATAACGAATACAGAATAATTTTGTAAAAATGTAAACTTCTGAAGAAAACATTAACATATATAAGCGAAAAATGCACATTAAGTATAAAATATTAATCTCTTAATATAAACCAAGCAATAGTCTTTAGAGTATAGATCACGATATAACGACTTAATCAACCGTTTAAAGTTGGCAAATCCTTGATTTTACCGTAAAAGGGAAGTTAATTACGAACAACTTAAAGTGTGCTTATTTTACAATGAGTATTTTTTTTTTACCGAAGCTGCTAGTAAATTATTATAAAACCTCCCAAACGAACGTGCGTTTTTAAATCATCAAAACAATGGTAACAATGAAACCAAATAAATGTGTATGCCAGGTTAAAGGCATAGTATGCCTTCAACCACTAAATCTGAATAAATAGATTTAAATTCGAAACTAATAAAATCTAGTTGTGGACATGATGATATATTTCTTCTAGTGTTTCAATTTAAAACATTTTATTTAGCCTAGAGTGCATAATTAAGCGAGCGAAGCGAGCGTTTCCATTTGACTCTGCCGGAAAAAAAAATGTGTTTTTTTTTTTTATTTTTATGTCTCGCCATAACGTTCGAACGGAGGCTCGGATCGAGTTGAAATTTTGACCATCCGCAAGCTTCGTTCCCGATTGAATGCCATTAGTTTAGTGGCAAAATCGTTCAAAAAGTTAAAAAGTTACATTAAAGGTAATCGAAAGTTTTTTTTCAAACTACACGGCGACAAAATCTGAGATGGCCAAATCATTTAGAATGTCCGTCCGGTCACGAATATGTTAATTTTATTTTGATCCGATAAGTAGTGTAGATGGAAATTACATTATAAAAAAGTAACGTTACCATGGCAACGAAATGTCGCACGAGGTGCACTATGCACTGCCACCTGGAAGTAATCAAAATACTATCGAGGAAGCAGTGTATTATTTGCTACCAAATAGTAAAAATAGTTTTCCCAAAGAAATGATGTCAAGGTCCTCTAGATGGCGGTGGATTTTATCCACAAAGTAAATGTTTACCCAAATAGGCCTACCTTGCCAATAATAAATAATATTGGAAACATGGCCCCGTGTACAGTGAACGTCGCAAATTTTAAAATATTAAAAAATTGCAATGTGGGTCTAGCTATAGCACGTGCTCGCTTATCAACGCGTCCAACTGAGCGTTTCCTAGTATTATTATCAATTTATCAATTAAATCTCTAATACTCATTTTCAATTAAGACTTTCATGGTTAAACGTTTTACGTTCGTATCCCAACTAACATGAAAAACAATCCCTGAATGATGCTTGCCCACATGACTATTGCATATTGTTTGTTTCTACGTATGTAGGCCCTAGTTATTGTTGTGTGATGTTTCTTTGGATGAAGATGATTGATTGTTGCTTAACGTCTCATAGTAATACACATGGTGATTGATGTGGGCGATTACAAAAAAAAACATGGGGGTCATAGGCCTACGCTTCGAACCAGCGCTCTGATCGTATATGTCACCACGTACGGCATATTTATTTGGAAACAAAATACTACTTCTGTGTTAATGTTCTTATTGCATATTTTACAGCGCATGTTATTATCAAATCTGTATAAAATAGTTGTATATTTATGTACATCATTTAGGTAGTCACAGAATGTCCGACTTCCAAAATTTAAAATACATGCTACGGCGTGATCGCTAAGACAATCTATCAAGCCTTCTCACATGTTAAGCGACACTGTCATCACTCCTAGACCTCAATTATTACATTAACAGGATACAAGACACGTTTAAGGCAAATTTCTGTTCGCTCGGCTAACTGACATCACAGTGCTTGAAGTTTTGCGCAGTTTTAAGGAAACGAAAATGGGAGTTCTACGGTCACATGAATAATTTTAGATACTACCCACTTGTTTCTGCCTGATTAACAATATATTCTAATATGCGCCTGTGAGGATGTGTACTTGCTTTCTTGACAGCTATGCCCATGTAACATACATCGGGTGATTCCTTGCCGAATGAATAGTCAAGTGTGAAAAACAAAATGTGTCCCATTCTCTCTTAATTAAAACTGTCAACACTTGTTTGAGTTTGTTGCAACCATCCGCACAACATTAAGCACCAATATTCAACTGAAAATTGGTTGTTGTACAAATATTACTTTCAGCAAATTTACAGATTTGTTTCTAATATAATAATGTAACAAAATATTCACAATTCTATCAAACACAGGTTACCAACGTAGCCAAAAAAATTGTAAATAAAATAATATTCTAAAGATTCTCTAATCTTAGACGATGGCTATTATGTTTTTAGTCGATGTGACATCGTCTGTGAAAAGTAACAATACGAAACATTCTAATATAAATCAGTAATGTTATGGTATCAAAACGTCAGTTAATTTGACAGAATAAATATTATCATATTATTATACCCAACAATACAACAGGGATAAAGGGAATGTTGCCTAACTTATCTATTACAAAATTAAAAACACATTCAATGATCTCATTCACACATAAAAACAAGAAACTAGGTTGCTGTTAATGTGATAAAAAACGGTGAGTGGTAACATAGTTGTTCTGCAGCAAGTATGCCGATGCGCGCGGCCATGGCGGGCCAATGGGCGATCAGTATTTTATTAAGGACCGCTGATTGGCTGCAATCCACCCGCCGGTGACGTCAGCATTGGCTTAGATGCTTCGGAACAACTATAGATGAGGATGCAAAACAATTACAAAAATTCAAACCCAATAAGTCTATTGGAGTCAAGCTTCGGACCTGCGCCCATGCTAACTGCAACTACGGCGATAGTCTAGATATAAATACAAGATAACATAGATAAGTTATTGTCCATCGCGTCCTTCCTCCAAAAACCCACTAATTGGCAAGTACAATCAAAGTGTGTCCTGACAATGCATTGCTCACTCACAGTATGTGGTAACGTTCACTTAGTTGTGCTGGACGATTAGTATAATATATGATATGTTTGGTGGTAGATAAACATCACTGGCTTTGTGACTAAACACAAACTATATGCTCAATGATAGTGCATTGTGAGGTAACAACAGACTTTTCGAATTTTCATACCACAACAGATATCATGCAGCTTCCAACTTTTGTTAAATTTAGAGGCATCCTGAAGCAGAGACTTACTCAAATAATGTACAGTCGCTTAGCTTATTTTGGAAACTCATCCCTTTTCCTGCTATTCCTAAAGGCGAGACCTTGGCTATCTCTGAATGGAAAACACTGTAGGTCACTTTTAGGAATAATGCACAAAAGGAACCTGCACATTTTCTCTTCCAAATGACCAGTACGCTAAAAACGGGCAACGTTCCGTTAAGAAAATCGAAAGTCTTATCTGACCATTAAGATAACATCTCAAAAGCCAACTGATGATGGGACGATGTAACAAAACCCCATGTACATAAATCTGAATCGTCAACAGCATCTGGCTGTAGAGCTCGCCGAACGTCTTTCTCTTTGTCTTGTAGTAGTTGTTTTTGGTGTCTTGTATGCCGGCAAGATAAGCGATGTATTCTAGAAATGCGTGGTAGTCGAGGAACGGCATCATGTTCCACATTCCGTCCACCAGGGCGCGGGACATGGATCGGAAGTCGTCGGAAGGAGTTCGGAGGGCCGGGGCAAACACCTTGTCCACTAGACCTTGGCATAGCAGCTGCGTCTCCAGCACACTCTCTCGGCACAGGTTGAACCTACAAACACACCGCCCACATTAATATACCAGACAAAGCAATATGCACTGCCTCCTAGATGTTCGTCGTGGCTTCGATGAGCCACGACGAACATCTAGGAGGCAGTGGCAATATGTATCAACAGAGAAGATTTCTCTAGGATCTGGCCAATTCACACTTTAAGCTCAACGGTATCAAAAGATGCAAGGGAGATCTTAACATTAAATTCATATCTGGGCTTGTTTCAGTTTACGCGTCTTCCATATGGGATCACCACTGCTCCCACAACATTTCATTTGGTCATGGACAGGGTGTTAGCTGGAATCCTAAACATTTTATAATGTACTCGGATGACTTTTGTTTGTAGGAAAGAATATGGAGGACAATTAAAAAAATCTCTTGTGTTGATTCTGCACAGGTTGAAGTGCCACAACATTCAAGTGAACCTTGTTTAATATACGTTCTTATGTGAAAAAATAGCTGGACCATTTAGTTGACCGGAATAGAATGTTAACCTCTTCCAGAGAATGTGGAGGCAGTTGAAAACGCGCTTCAGATCCAAAGAATGTGTGTGACTTGTGAGTGTCAGACATTTGGGGTTACTTAATTTCTACGATAAGTTTCTACCAGGGTTGTCTTCTGAGTAAGGACTCTCCATGGGAGTTTCAGCAAAGTGAAGTGGCTTTTTAATTGGTTTGATATTATTGACCGAGAATCAGGTAGGGTTCGACTAATGAAACGTGTATCGTGTGCACAATACCTGTCCTCGATGCCCAGGAGGTGGCCCACAACCCTCCAGAAGTGTATGAACCCCTCGATCTCCTCTGGGCTCCCGCTCAGGCCGAGCTTCTGAGGGACGACGACGGCGAATCCCATGAACCCGAACTGTGTGAGGACCATGTCCAACTGGGATATCGACCCTTGGTTGGACTTCTTGGATCGTCGGGAGGCGGAGCAGTGGCGACCACGGACCCCCAACAGCGACTTGTGAGCTCTGCAGGGGGAAACAGTGGTTGGATTAGATTCACATTTTAGTGGCGTCGTAGAACAACAACGTACGTTTATGCCTCTCTACAGGGGGAAGCAATGATTGTGATAGCTGAGGGCGAGACCCAGTGAGGTATTTTCCTACAAATGTAGGTTAAAATGTGTAGTAATTACGTGGAGGCCTGTTCTACCCGCCACACCTGTTTCTGGTAGACTGCGTAAAAGACCAATTAACGCATTTGGGTTTGTAACCATTTTAATTAACGGACAAATCCCTATAGTGTTTTGTGTTTAATGCTGGTTTGGTTAACATAATTGGGAAAGAGATATTAAAACTCAGCTCAATGAACATTCGCGTTTACATACACAATATTACAATTTCTGGACCTACGTCCACTTCGTGCAACAAACGGAATGCGTTGGTGTTCTAACTGTGAAAATGTATTTGAAATAAACAGTAGAGGCTAACATGAATGGGATATTTTATGCGGAGCATTATTAAAGATAAAAAATAAATTGGAGGGGTTGTTTGAGATTTGAGTTGCCCGTCAATAACGATAGTCACACATCATGTCGATATGGTACAGTGGGGAGTACAACTCTGACGAATGCATGGTTACTATAGAGGGGGTGGAGGGAGGGACGCACCTGGATGTAGGCTCCAACAGGTCGCCGTTGTACCAGGTGAGCATGATGACGGTCGTCTGCACGTATCGGTGGAAGGCTGTTAGAGGGTCGGACGACTGTTTGGTCATCATCAGAACCTTCAGGATACTCGGGATGGCCAAGATTGTGATGAGCCCACACATCTTCGACACAAACATCGTGAAGATGTTGTTGTGGAAGTATTGTTGACCTCTGCAAGCAAACAGAAACAAAGTGGTTGAAGAATATTGCAAACCGAAGTGATAGAGGAAGTCCATGTGATGTACTGGACAGTGGACACTCGTCATTCACAACACAATTACACATACAATCATGGGCGCCGCCAGGAGTTTTTCCAAGGGGGGGGGGAAACATTCTGGAATAATGGGGGCTGGAGGCGACAGCCCCCCAATGAGCCACACAGGGCGTTTAACAAAATAAATTTTCAATACTTTATTACTGAATTTGTTTTGTTAATTCAAATACATTTATCCTGGTGTAAGGGTGGTCTGTGAGGAAGGCGTTTTTTTTATATTTGCAATACGTTACAACCGAATTTGTGTTGTTAAAATAGGTTATTACAAATTAAAATTCAAGCATTTATCCTGGTGTTTATCCTGACACCAACGAACGAACAAATAAAATATCCCAAAATAGCCCCGCAGGGCGTTTTTTATTTTTTAATTTTCACCACTTTATCTAATTTTGGGTTGTTGAAATAGGTTTTGGGTTGTTAAAATAAGTTATGAATAAATTAAAATAAAACAGTGATATAAAAAGTAAGTAACCAAGGTTAAAGTTCAGTTGAGTGGTTTCATAATATACGTTTCCGGGTAAATAAGTTGTTGTGATAATTTTTAGTTATTTTTCCTGCTGCAAAATTTAAAATTTTCCCTGAAATCATTTGGGGGTGGGGGCAAGGCTCCCCCGCCCTCCTCCCGATGCCCATGCATACAATCGCTTACTTCAACCTGAACCTCAATGATATTATATTACTGCTACCGATGACTAGTAGTTTTAAGTTTTTTACAGCAGGAACAGAAATAAGCAAATTATGTGTTCATGCTTTTGGATGAGCGTAGCGAGCGAAGCGAAGATTCCATTTCACTACACTGGAGAAAAAAATCCGGAATGTTTTTTTTTTCTGTATTTTTGTCTGTCTGTTAACACGATTCCGGCTAAACCGATACTCCGATTGCAATGAAATTTTATGGAGGCCTTCGAAATCTCTGAACTAAGAACTGCCACGTTTTTGAGCGCAATCGAAAAATTATTTCTCATGAAAATCGCAATTTTACGATTTTTTTCGATTTTTAAAAAATTTCTTCGACTTATAACTCCTACATGCTTAATCCGATTGTAATGATTTTTTCACAGAACCTTAATTTTATGAATTGATATATGCGTGTGAAATTTGAGCGTAATCAAATAATTATTTCTTATGAAAATTTCAATATTACGATTTTTTCCTTTTTTAAAATTACGATTAATTAAAAAAAAAAAAAGTTAATTTTTTATTTAATTAAATTTAATTTTAAAAAAATTTCAACAAAGTTCTGATTTTTTCACAGAACAACAGAAAATCCGCAAAACACATGGCAGCTCAATTCACCAATTACGCTCATCCAACAACGCGGCGGGACTTAAGCGTTTTCCTAGTTATAATGTACGTGGTGAGGCCAACTCGTTCTATCGTCCTGTCAAAAATTTAATCTCCATCAATCTACTTATTCGTGTAGATTGAATAAATGGTCGAAATTGTTTTTCTATTAACTATTTTTTTGGTATTGAATAATTGTAACGAGAGCAAATTGGTCGCAAATGCGCGTCACTTTTTCTGTCCGTCCGTTCATCTGTGCATGTATCACGTCTCACGATAAAAGGCTGATTCAGAAAGATTTTGGTGACTCTGGGGGTCAAGGAGGTTTGGGTCGAATCACTCAAAGTTGAAATATAAATATGAACGGCACCTCCAACAACAACGAGATGTCAATGCACGAACATAAACGTATGTTTAGTTTTATATCCCTCTTAAACTTGGCATCTCAACGAATGAACAATGAAGAGGAACGTTATATTTCGTGATGCGTTCCCTTTTTTGGGAAGCCCAGTACCCGTGCTCGTTTCATTATTCGTATACTCGTGATGTAACTGTAATATTTCATGAATATAATGTGGGAATAAGGCAATCATTCATTTCTCAACTTTTCTTCCTTGTAGTCGTGACGTAAATAATCGTTTTCGTCGTAACGAATCACATTAGAGCCACATTGTATGAAAATTGTTCCCCATTAGGAACATCTAATGAGCTATTGATATAGAGTTACGTTGAGCTGTGTGGCCAATCAGAACACTGCGTTATGGCGCCAAGGTTGAAAATTGTCCTGATTATTATGCAACCGTATTTACATTCAACAATGCACGCCATTGAAGGCGAACGTAATGTGCGTTGTATTGCATGCTTGTACACATTGATGCAACAAAGAAGAATGCACATTACTGAATGAGTTGAATGAATTGCCAAGTGAGATGACACAACAGACTGTTATATAATTATCAGGTAAGCTGAAAGTTATGTCTTTGTCTGCTTAGAAAAAGAGAAATTATTGCTTTCTGCGCTCTTGCATAAACAAGTGCGTGCTGCTAACAAAATATGAAAATAAATATAATATATTATGTATCGAATGAAAGAAAATAAAACATTGTTTAATTAAAGTATCCTTTTTTCTGTATATGAGTAGGGCTACAGTTTCAACAGCAATAGATCACATGTGGGGATAATGCGATAATTTTTACTCAATGTGCCACTTTTGATCTGAGACTGTCTGAATTTTTTAAATTTTACTTCGATGTTCATAATAATAATGATTATGTTCAGATTTTAGTCAGCCTTCTGTCTGAAATGGCGTCTGAGATTGTATTGCTGTACGGTCAGAAGGCTGCACATGTATTATTATTAAAATTAAAAGTATTGCATGCAACCAATTACAAAATAAAAATTGACTTTTGTACGAGTAAAAATGAGAAAATGACGGTGCCTGCCAAAAAGTATATTTAAGATAAATATTAAAAACTGATGCTGATCTAATGATCTTGCAATCTCTAGCTTCCTGTTGGCAAGACAGAATAGACCTACTACATAAACTATCATAAACTATACTATATATAACTAGCTAGCAAGCATTGCATTGTAACTGGCAGTGCCGTCAATGGTGCCGTAGTTCATTCCATTCCTATAACCGTAGCTCTCTCTCTCTCTCTCTCCTCGTCACTCCCTCCTTCACCGGATCCACACATCCGCGCACACTTCCCACATAGGAGCTATCAGGCGCTCATAACCAGCTAGGAGTATACACTGAGCGTAAACTATCGAGACAACAACGTGCTTCGAAAATTTCGCTATTCAAAGCTGATATTAACTTTTGGCACAGATCGTTCAGTGCACTATAAGAAATTCAGTCCTCGCAATCAGCGTCTGGCAAAACCGACTATTAGCTTGATTGATTGGTCGTTATGGACAAAGACGGGGAAGATTTGTTAATGACTTCTCTATGTTGGGACTAGGTTACAAAATGAGCTTTCAAAAGAGAATGGTTTGCGCACTGAATTCACTATAACGACGTGCGTTTATACGTTTATCATGCGTGAATGAACACACGGAATATAATTAATTATGAGTTGATGCAAAATCTCCATCATATTTCTTCGTTCTTAACTTGTATTTTTTTTTTTTTTTTGTAAAACGATGTTATAAAAGCAGTTTGGCACATTCAGTTTAGAGTATATAACAGCGGTTTTTTTTTCTAAAATATGCTACCAAGTCAAAATATCATGAATGGCTTTGAAACCTGGCTCTTTTAAAAAATTAAAACTATTTTTTTGATAATTTTTCAGAACGGGCACACGGCAAATATCGCCTCTACAAAATAATTTCTGACTTATTTTGTACCGATTTGTATCACCAAACGAAAAATTCGCAGGAAAAACAATTGTTAACAAAAAAAAGCTTTCAGCCAGCCTCTAGAAAAACCAGTTGAAAATTAATGGCACAAAAACACAACTACCTACGTTGAATGGTGTGCTTGGGCGAATTTCAGTTTTAAATTATTTTAAAGAGGCGATATTTACCGTGTGTCCGTTCAGAAAAAATTGTAAAAAATAGTTTTGATTTTCTAAAATAGCCAGGTTTCAAAGCCATTCGTTATAATTTGACTTGGTGGCATATTTTAGAAAATAGAAAAACGCACTCTAATTTCTCATTCAATGCACCATGCTGGGAAACCTGCTCAGGGTGCCATATACTATCTTCCTCTTTCCTTGTCTAATCTAGCTAAAGGTATATTTGAGTTTGGACGACAATTATAAAGAGATGTTCGAGGGCTGTTTAAAGAGGACTCAATCCCTTGCAATCAAAATACCAATTGAAGAATAGCTCAGATGATGACGATGACGATTTATGTAGCGTAGAAAACTTCCAATCAGGATTGCCGATGACAGAAATGGAACCGTGACCTCCCGAAACAGAAATGAGACACCAATGAAGCGTTTGTTAAATAAAATTCATTACAATACGTTTCGTCCATGTAATTGACTTCGAGTGCTGGCTGAATACATGGAGCGGAACAAAATGAAAGAAATAGATTGTGGAAATGTAGACGAACATTGCCCTGTTGGAAGTAATTTTAAAAAGTGTTGTTCCAATTAATAAAGGGTAAATATACTAGGGGGGGGTCTCACTCTGATAAAAATCCTTCCGACATCCATGAATCCCAGTTCTCAAGTCACAACTTATTTCAGTCAGGATTGCTAGTGTGGAGAGTCGAACACACGAACTAGTATTGTCCTTTTTTGTGTTTCCGCACAACATACTAATCAAGGTCGACCTTGAGACATGCCACGCCCCTGCGTGTCCACGTCACGGATTAAATATAGGCAAGGTCCGTGATTATATTTGGAGAAATACACTGAGTGAGACCGAATAATGAGATGTTGCGAACATCAATATGTTAATCTTTTATTTATTGTACACATTTTAAATACCGAACTCTGATTGGACATTAATTCACTCGTCGGAAGCGGCGGTGCCGTCTGCTTTAAATTCCCCCCCTGAAAAACAGTTATGTGACTGAGTGGGTAGACTCAAAATATTTATGTTTCTATTCGTCAGACGCAACAAGAATTCTGGCTCATTTTAAAAGCGAAACAATTAGTACCCAATTGACCCCCCCCCCCCCCTTAAAAACAAGTAAATACACAATCATTCTTGTTGTTTTACCTAAAAACATTTCTTATTTTGTGTGCATTTAGAAACTTTATTTTATATCGTTGTCCTCCAATGTAAATCAGTCTATATAACTGAATGAGACAGACCAAAGATGGAACCTGTCGGTGGATAGACGGAAAATGTAAAATATAAATAGAAGGCGAGATTGAATAACAATTAGCTCATTGTTCGACTACGAATACGGAGTCAATTAATTTGTGATAAATATATATATATATATATATACATAATGAATCTTATGTACTACAGAATATTTGAAATAGTGCAATTATTTTCCCGCCTTCCGAAACAACAATATAATATTTCGTAGGAGGTCTGCCAAGAGGCTGTTTGGGGCTTTGTGATGACTATCTATAGGGTATCAGGGACTGAAATCCTGATGGCATAAAATGGCGTTTACAAATTACTCTTTATGGCGAGTAGCTTTGTATGTGCATTATTCAAATTATTATAACGATACAAAATTAAGGTAGAATTTGTTAAAGGATCATTATTAATAGGAACCCTTTAATTACTTAATAATTTCGCCTTTGATAGATAAAACATTAATTGGAAACATTACGAATTCACACTACCGGTGTGTGGTGTTGAACCAGTAGCCTTATGAGTTAAATTCTTGTATTTAAGTGATGAGCAGCAGTTATCAGTTCGACAATCTATTTCACAATCTAAAGTACTAAAAGCTTGATTGAATTTGAGTGAGTTTTCTAGTTCTCTGGTTCTACCCCCCTCCCTCCCCTGCAGCCTCTACCAGTCCAAGCAAACCTCACACATATTTGCAATCTATTAGATTAGAATTAGCATATCATAAATAGGCTGTTGAGAAGTTAAAATGTGCTTACGTTATTTGCTTTAACTAAATTATTACCGCCGACCTTTACCTACATAAGTGAGAGCAAACATTTATACATTTGTATTCTGTATGCTAATCATTAGAAAATACGTATTGGTAATGCAAGTAAGATCTTAATTTGCACCTATGAAAACAAAATGTAAATATATTCAAGTAACTCGCTAATTGGACAGGCCTACTTTGACTAATGTGTTGGCGGTTAGTATATACACCACAGATAACAGAGTGGTTATACCATTCGAGACGGTAAGTGAGAATGAAGGACACTATACATAGAGAAGGAAGAATAATGCGGAAATGAGGTGATCTCCAACCTCGAATCTTTCACGTCGGCTTGCTAGCAGCCAGACCGGTTTGTGTTAAACTTAAATCCACATAGTTAGAGCCTGATGTTGTAAAGTAATAGTTTGAGAAAATACAATAATGTATGTTTTGTTTGTTTAAATAGGTTACACGATAACTGATAGCATAATAATAGCAAAATACGAAATTGATTGGTTATGCGACGATGAGGCAGGCAGGCTCAATTTTACCTGGTTTCAAAGTTTTCAAACAATCTTAGTCGTATTAGCATGAAATTTAACATAATTTCGTAAAAATGAAATATGAAGGCACCTATCATAACAAAATAAGCAAAATCCGTTGCGATTTAAAAGTAAGAGATTAAATAAATTGAAGGAAAAATCATTTTTATCGAATCATTTTTATTGGGCGGAGGATGGATGCAGTGATCAAGGTGTATCGAATCTTGCACGCTCAAGGTTACCCAAAATTCCTCTTGGAGATTGAGTAAACTTCGCAATACCTACTCGTATTTCATACTGGCTATGTTTACCACAGTACTGTATAAATTTCAAAACTTGCGTAAGCGATAAAGTCGGTGAGCGCTGAAAGCTACGCTACGCTCCCTCGTCTAACTAGGAAAACGCCTAAGGCGTTGTTATACAAGTGATTGAGCCATGTGTTGATTACCCGGGAACATTTGCTCACTAGTCTTATAGGCTAGGAAGGAAAAACCCATGTTGTCTAGATCCAGCCTTAGGTAATGGGGAGGAAAAGGAATGTTACCGGGTACTCAACACATGGCTCGATCAATCGTCTAACAACGACTTTGGCAAATTTTCCTAGCATGATAGCTACTTTCAGAATGCGTTTTTTTTCCAAAACAGCCAATGTCCAGAATTACCGATTTCGAACCCATACTATCAAAAAATTCGTATTTCCACTGGGAATAATCTTATCATAAAAGTTTTGCAAAACAACCTATGTCACACGTTAAAGCTTGAAAAACTAAAAAAAAATCACAAAAACAACCAATGTCCATTTTTTTTTTTTTTTTTACATTTAAGGCGGTGCATTTAGGTGACAGCTGTCCAGATGTTCTATGTTGAACTAAATATACATTCTATATATCCTATAGAGCTTTCTGGAACACTACATAAAAAATAAAATCATTCTTTTTCAAAATATTTTACAAAAACAACCAATGTCCGAAGGTTTTTTGGCTTTTTTGGCTCTCTGGGAAATACTATGACAAAATGTCATAGCAGAAATAAAAAGTCTCATCAAGATACACAGTTTAAACCAAAAATTAGATTTTTAATACCATTAATTGCGGATGGTATGAAGTTTAATTGATCTCCTGCAAAATGTGTTTTTTTGAACATGGCTTTTTTTGGAAAAAACGCATTGTTTGTTGCCTAGGCTGTGGCCACAACCATGATTATTTATTTGCAGAAAATGTAAACAATTGACATCGTGTGTTTCAAATTTTCGCGATTTTTATTTCTTTTGAGTTTAAATCGGAACTGGTTTTGTCTGAAAATGTTAACAGCACCATTATACCAGTCCCCGACGTGTGTTTAAAATTAAATTTCAGCGCAATCTGGTCAGCGGTTCGGCAGTTATAGAGCGCACTCACTCACACACTCATACATGGAACAGATTAAGTTAGTCTCGTTTGTCGTTTGAGTTGAATGATAAGACTCAGTCGCTGCGCTCCGCTCGCTGGGCTAACTAGCAGCGAGGAGTGCCTACGAAGTTAGTCCCATCTATCTAGGAATCTTCGCAAACGCTTTTTCAGGCGCGTTGTTGGATGAGCGTAATTTTTTTTTAACGAAAAATGCGTGAAATTGCGATTTTATGAGAAATTATTTTTCGATTACACTCAAATTTCCCACGAATATATAAATTTATAAAATTAAGGTTCTGTGAAAAAATCATTGAAATCGGATAAAGATTGTAGGTGTTATAAGTCAAGGAAATTGAAAAAATCGGAAAAAAAAAACTTAAAATTGCGAATATCATGAGAAATAATTTTTTGATTGCAATCAAATTCCACAAAACTTTATATCAATTCATAAAATTTAGGTTTTGTGAAAAAATTATTACAATCGAATAAAGCAAGTAGGTGTAATAAGTCGAAGAAACTTTAAAAATAAAAATAAAAAAATCGTAAAATTGCGATTTTCATAAGAAATATTTTTTTTTATAATTACGCTCAAATTAAACACGAATATATTTATTCATAAAATAAAGGTTCTGTGAAAAAATCATTACAATCGAATAAATAGAAAAAAATCGTAAAAAGGGCGATTTTCATGAGAAATAATTTTTCGATTATGCTCAAAAACGTGGCAGTTCTAAGTTCAGAGATTTCGAAGGCCTCCATAAAATTTCATCGTAATTGGAGTATCGGTTTAGCCGGAATCGTATTAACAAACAACAATAATACAAACAGAAAAAAAAACATTCCGGATTTTTTTCTCCAGTGTAGTGAAATGGAATCTTCGCTTCGCTCGCTACGCTCATCCAACAATTCAGAAGTTAAAAAATCCATCCCGATCGGGGGGTTCGAGCCTGGCTAAGGCGCCTACCTGGAATGTGGGAGGGCCATCAAAGTCCAACTCGTGGTTTGACCCGTGAGTAGGGGAGTTTTACTCGCTGAAACTAATGACGAGCTCTGGGTCGTCGTCGGGGAACTTTCCCCTTCCCTTTGACTACCTTCCCGACGGCGACGACAATGACAACACAGACGGATGATGACACAGACGACCACGACGTGGGGAACCTCTGCCCTCCCCATACGCTTGTGGCTGGTTCTGACCAGCACAGGCCTGTCAACCTATGTCCCCCCTTGTCTCCCCTTGGAAAGAAGGATACATGGAGTAACTCACACTTATAGAAATTGTTTATCTTTGAGGCCCGAATAATCTTAGCTGTTAAAGCGCCCTAAAACTACTAATACAAATAATACTGGAATGTGGGAGAGTAGGGTTCGAACCATCAGGATGGATTTTTAACTTCTAAATTGTATTTGATAATAACAATTCCACCTACTGGAGTGTTTCCCGACCAACCTAATCGAGAAATAGCCCATGTAAATCTTGTAAAAACTTACTCTCGTAGGAACAAAGTGACTCTCAGCTGTGTGTACTGTGTATATCTCCTACCTTTTGTGTGTGATGTGTGCATGCGAGTGTTACAATAGCGCATCACCTTGCTATGGCTGACACCTAATGCAGATCACTAGTAATAAGACAATTTTTATTGATTTATTGCCATTTTTGATGTTTTATTGGAACAACACATTGAAGCGGATTCCTCCGAACAAGAATTTTGAAAGTCCTAAATATTTTTTTATGTATTTTCAAATCATTGTAGGAATAAAATGCGTTTTTGATTTATTATGGCAATTTTGCCTTTATTATGTTTGTTTGAAGTTCCTAAGCGGGAGGGATGTTGTTAGTGGCCACTTGCACCCGTGCCTTCTTAGCCGGTGGTGGTGACTGCTTGTGAGGATTGTGGCGCTTTCTTGCAACAGAATATGGTAGTATGTTTCGAATGAGAGACTTGGAGAATATTTCAAACACACATAACAAAAACTTGTAGAAATACAGCCAAACCTTACACACTCAAAAGGAATGAGATCTAAAAAAAGGGCCAAGCTCATCTACCCTTCCACATAAACGTACAGTGTCCCATAACAGCATCCTCGAAAAGCTTTTCAAAATAGAATTTGCGATTATTAATTTAACCTAATAGTTTATCAAAGTTCTTTTTTTGCAATTAATTTAAACGTAACACGCAAATTCTATTATGCCAAGCTTTTCGAGGATGCTGTTATGGGACACTGTACGTTTATGTGGAAGGGTAGATGAGCTTGGCCCCTTTTTTAGATCTCATTCCTTTTGAGTGTGTAAGGTTTGGCTGTATTTCTACAAGTTTTTGTAATGTGTGTGATCTCATTACTTTTTCAAGTTCCATTACAAAATTATTTGCTAAAATATGTGTGGCTCGTTGGTCTTGTGGTTAGCGTATCTGCTTCCAATGCAGAAGGACCAGGGTTCGATTCCCGCTAAAGTCAGAAGTTTTTTAACTTCTGATTTGGACTTAAGTCCATCAGTTCTTGTCTTAGGAGTTTGTAAACGGTGACTTTGGAGCCGTCCTAGCAACGAAGCACATAATAAATTTCAGAGTTGTTCTGAATCGGCCTTGTTGATTCTGGCGTTGATTCGCGGGTGTTCGCACTGTCCATACCACTGATTGCTATATTTCCTATTAAAAATATCGATCTTTGGTTGGTTATCGCTCACTCGTCGATTGCGTCGGGGCCTGCAGGGTTGGCTTGGTCGCTTTGATTTAAAGTCCCCCACTGAAAATCAGTTATATAACTGAGTGGGTAGACTCTAAATAAAATTTATTTATTTATTTATTTTTATAATATTTTTATCAAAGTTGATTTAAATTCTATGGTATTAGCAGTAACAATATAGGATGTAAAATATCTAGACCCGGATTCATGTACATCCTGGGTATAGGTGGTATAACCATGGTATAACGACGGTATAAGGACTGGACCCCAATTCTTGAGTTCGTGGGAGATGAGTTGAAAACGCAATTTGAAAACGAAGTCGTTTTCGTTTTCGAAGGAATTGGTATTCTTGAACGGTATCGTGGAAAACGTCATGGGTTGTGAGTTGAAAGCAAATTGATATCAAACCCCTATGGTTGAAAGAGTATCGCGAAATCCAAACACTTTAAAAAGATTTGAGTATAGCAAAGAGCTCGAAAAAGTTCTATATTTATTCTAGATGGCAGTGCCTTCATAAACGCGGGCCAATCGAAAGACAAGTTGTATGAAATGATTTGATTGTTGCAATTATGTAAACAAACAGTTGAGCAAGTTCATATCAAAACAATTTTGTGCTGGCATAGGGTTGGCTAGGCTTGTCAAACATGTAATGTAAGTATGAATTTTACTAGTCCTATAGCCAAATGGAACTTTAGACCTACACTGTTGTATTATAAATAATTTTCTACATCTGGGCCTAGGCCAGGGACGGTTTCTGATTTGTTTTATGAGAGTATAATGACACCTTTTCTCGTTCCACACAAAGAAGAAAATTTTGAATGTCCGCCATTTGTTTACGTATCGCACTTTCCCGCCTAACTCTGCTTATACCGTCAACAAGTGTCAAGTAACTATGGTTACTTGTTGATTATATGCCAAGTGTTTAAGGCTTATTTTAAAACCTTTATTTGGAAGCCTTCCAACAAACTTTTTCAATTTTTTTTTTCAAAAGAGACTATCATTCTATAACCTTAATGTCCATGTAAAATATGAACATTGTAGCCCCACCCGTCTGGTCAGAATCGCGGGCCGACGTATTAGATGTTAGCAGTAGCTAGCAGTAGCTAGCAGTAGCTAACATCCTTAAAGTGATTTTGAGCATGTTTGAAGACATTTTTTCACCAAGAAGGAATGGTCGTACCCCAATAAAATTTGGCATGTGTTGTCAGGTACCTAAATCCCCTCGATTGTGATAGTTTTCAAGTTCACATCACGTTACATGACGGCTGGGTAACACCTCGAAATCACCCCAACTCTGCTTGGTGTATAAGGTGCTTGAGTGTGTAGCGCACCGCGGCTTGGCTGCGGCGCCCTAACGGGCACCTAGATCTGCATAAAAATTAATGAAACGGACAGACCGACAGTGTTGGCTCGATCGTTAAGCGCGCGACTCTGATTCGGGAGGTCCTGGGTTCAAATCCCATCGAGACGGGTAATCCTGACTGAAGGCTTTTTACGAGGTTTTCCTCAGTCGTTAATGCGAATGCAAAGGATTAAGTCCTCTTAAACGGCCCTCGAACATCCCTTCACATTTGTCCTATCCGCAACATACCTAGTTAGAACCTGAAGAGGGGCATGAATTGCACCCTGGGCAGGTAACCCACAAAAATGATAAATTATTATTATGAAAATGACCAGTGGCTTAACTACGGGAGGGGGGGGGGGGACGAGGGGGATCACAATTTTGTTGCAAGGTTTTTGTAAACTGACAATAAAAGTATCAATCTTCACAATTTTATAAATAATCGACGAAACCACGCTAAAACCTAGTTGAAAGCACCATTTGCAATGTTAAAAATAACAAAATCTGGGGCTAGGCGCCCTTGTGGCAGTTTTTATGGTGTGGATTGTGTGACAGTTGCAAACCTGATTTGTCAGGAAAAATAGCCTAACAGACCCAAATTTTATCAGTAGGGTATGAGTGAAACTTATTGTGTAAGAGCCCACGTCATGCGAGTCAATTATTCTCTACTTTAAAGCATCTTCTATGATGTTTTTTAAAACTCACACAAGGACTTTACCCAATGTGCAGGGAGTTACAAGCACGCTTGTTACTTTGGGGAAGGAAAGTCTAAAAATAATGGTGAAACGCATTTAACCACGATTGCTCTCTAAGTAACACGCAAGTGACAGTACAGCCTCCATAAAGCCGACATCTTTGGTGTATTAGGTACCACGAAAATAAGTACAAAATAGGAATTCCTAAATAAGAGAAAAATACGAAATTATTTTCATAACGATCTTAAATTGAGCAAAATCAAACTACCTTGAACAAAATGTTCCCGGAGGTTGTGCCCCCAAACTCCCATGATGAAGTATACTTGTTAAAGCTTCCGACCTATACCAATTGCACACCTGCAGTGGTGTCATGGCGAGTAAACGGCGTAAACCCAAAACGCAATATATACCTTTCAATAAACCTAAAACAAAATACAAAACAGTATTTAGGGTATACGCTGTATACGGTTCTTATCATAACTCTCGTAGAACAGATGAGGAAATCCAATGTCAAGTCAAAGCACTATCTAATTTTGCAATCACACCAATCACCAGTAACAAAGTACAAACAACCGTAACAACAAAACTATTTAAAAAACATGCCTACAACTCGTTAAAATCCTTCGATCACATTCTTAGAATCGGAAAAAAAAAATCGGGTCTGTGCGCCCCGGACCCACACTTAGTTGCAGGGGGGGGGGTCCCCCAGGCCCCCATTGTACACACATACATAGGTAATGTTTGTGATTATAATAATGTTCGCTCCCACTGAAACTTACAGTTCCTAGACTTTCAGTTTTAATTTATCAATTTCTAGCACACAGTCTGCATGAACGTCGGACATTCTGGTATTTTTCTCGAGTGTGTTTATATTTTGTTTGCAGGTCACCACATGCTATGCAGCCGCATGCTAGTACACTCGAACACCTTATACAACAAGCAGAGTTGGGTCGATTTCGAAATGTCACCCAGCATATATGATTGGATGAGCGAAGCGAAGATTCCATTTCCACTACACTGGAGAAAAAAATCCGGATATTTTTTTCTTTCTTTTTTTGGTATTTTTGTGTTTTTGTCCACACGATTCCGGCTAAACCGATACTCCAATTGCGATGAAATTTTATAAAGGCCTTCGAAATCTCTGAACTTAGAACTGCCACGTTTACGTTTGCGTGCGTTGAGCGCAATCGAAAAATTATTTCTCATTAAAATCGCAATTTTAATTTTTTTTTCGATTTAAAAAAAAATCGACTTATAACACCCACATGCTTTATCCGATTGATTTGATTTTTATCACAAAACCTTAATTTTATGAATTAATATATTCCTGGAAAATTTGAGCGCAATCGAAAAATAATTTCTTATGAAAATCGCAATTTTACGCATTTTTTGTTTTCAAAAAAATTTCTTCGACTTATAACATCTACATGCTTTATTTGATTGTAATGATATTTTCACAGAACCTCAATTTTATGAATTTATATATTTTGTGTAAAATTTGAGCGCAATCGAAAAATAATTTCTCATGAAAATCGCAATTTTACACTTTTTTCGTTTAAAAAACATACGCTCATCCAACAACACGCCTGAAAAAGCGTTTGCGAAGCTTCCTAGTATAATCATATCATAAGAAGGTATATCATGTTTTTCGTCTCCGTTGTTTAGTGGTTCAAGTTTAGGAGTGCGCCTGGCAAGGGGAAACCCAGGTTTAATAGCCGATTTAAATGTCTTTTTTCAAGTACAAGATTGAAATTATATTGTTTGATCTGGTTGGTAACAACGAAATCTTGCTTTGAACAACATGCATTGACGTCACTCTTATCACACTCGGGTCAGAGATTAAGGTCACGCAACACAGGAAACAAATATTATCCAATAACATCGCATTGACTTGGAAGACTTACTTGCGTATGCACGCTATTCCTAAGCTTCAGCGTTACAAAGTTATGGAGACTTACACCTTCTTGCTGTTAGCAATGGCCAGTCTTCAGGTGCCCGGTGAGTATACCTCCTGGTTATTCGTTTGATGCGGTTATTTTTAGGTAAAATATCTTGTTGATATTTCCATTTATATATAAGAACTTTGTATAGACCTGTTGCTAATTCATCTTAAGGGCAAGGATCACCACCAATATTAAAACCACGCGAAATAACCTTATTTTAGTATAATCTCTCAAACCGTAACGTAAAATCGAAAAAAAGGCTACTAGGTATCACGTAATTTCGTTAGAACTACACCCTGCATGAAAAATTATTCAAATATTGTAATCAATAGCGTTTTTAAATATGGTATACATTAATTTAATTTAAAAATGATTAGAATCATAACTGGTTACAATATTTCAAAAAGGTTTTATGCCAGATATAGTTCTAACTAAACCACATGAGACATCCACTTTTTCGTTTTTGTGTAGCGTTATGTGAGTTATTACTAAAATAAGGTTATTTCGCGTGATTTAATATTGGCGGTAGTCCTTCTTAAGATAATATAAAATATTCTTGGTCAGCCTGTGATGTCGGTGTGAATCCTACAATGGTATTGTCTTATCTTCAGGTGTCGCGTCCTACAACCTGGTTATGACTCCGGAACACCTGCACGTGTTTCAAAGCGACCAAACTGTTTACTTCACCTGCACTGCTGACGTGGCCCTTTGCCGGGTGTCAGTTCAGTTGGTGGGACTACGAAACAGGGGCTGGCCCGGTGCTGGAGTTAATGAAGGGGTCCGAGTCCCCACCCGTTCCTGCACACTTAAACCCTGGTATAAGCTCCTACGGCTACAACGGCCGGGGTCTGTGGGCCGGGATATGTGGAATCTCTCTAGATGTGAAAGGGTTTAAAACATGGATTGTCGCATGTCGAGTTCGATCCGAGAATGGAGGCTGGAAGTACGCCTGGGCCGAGTTGTATGCTGATGGTGAGTTAACAACAATCTTTACAAAGTAACACAAAATGTGTGAGATATGAAACTGTTACTTAACAACTTTTACCAAGGCCAAAAGTTAAACTCTCGAATTTTTGTACGACACTTTCTAATCCACCGTCTGGTTCCCTTGCTGGTTCGCTTCTTAGACCTTCGATAAGATATAAAAAGTACTACCTAGAAATTTTACAGGCAATTAAAATATTGTATTGTATTCATCTTACATTATACAGCTATATTGCTACTATACAAGTCACATAATAATTTACAATTTTGTCTTTTCACATATAGACACACATAATATTACAATTTATTCTCTATTTTCAAGTTTCCATTCTTGACATTTTAATTTAAAACTATGTATATATATCTTGAACCCTTTACATTTGCTGGCAATTTGTTGTTCTCTGATTCCGCATAAAAATGATCATTGGCAAGTTTTGGAATTACATACACTTGCATATAGGCATATATCTCATTTTCAGCAGTTTGTCTGGTCTCTTTTCCTTGTATTTCCTCCACCTCATAATGTTTCTTCAAAATAACTTGCAAATGATTATTTTCAATTTTGTATATATAAGTAAACATATGTAATTTAATATTTTCTTGAACTATTGGCGTAATTTTCCTACATTGCAATATGCAACTTATAGCCTTGTATTGGATCATTTGAATTTTGATAATCTCGTTTGCACATGCATTACAAAATATTGTCATTTAAAACCATTAAAATTAAATAGTGCTAAGACATATATTTTATCACTGCTCCAGACTGGACCCCCATGACTCAACAACATGACAACCCCGAGAGAGGCTGTTGTTCTCCCTGGCGGGGAGGCGAACTTCATGATTGATGGGTTTGAACCGCTTCTTCAATGCCGCTACTACCTGCCGGGCATGCCTAAAGGGATCATCTACAAAGAAGAAGCGGACACGAATATCAGCACTGGACGGCTGCGCTACCTCGGGGCCGGACTGCAGAGTGGAGAGTGTGGTGTCACTGTAACTAATGTCAGTGAAGCAGACACTGGACTGATAAAGGTCTACATGCGTGCTCCAAACTGGAGGGAGCACGTTCGAATCATGTCACTTATTATAGCAAGTAAGTTAATTAGTAAATTACATTTCTCACTCACAGTTCTCGTATCAGGAAATCGAACGTTTAGAGGCAAGGAATGTATGCCCTTTTTATCAAATTAAATATAATTGTATCTTTCGTATCTTAAGTGACAGTGTGTCTAGGGTGGGCAAAAAATGTATTTAATTTTACACACCTTATTTCTGCATGATATTGATCAGGGAGCATGTGTAACAGACATATCGATGACTTCATTTTAAACCGGCCATGTTACACACACCGCGAAGAGTTTTTTGAAATGGAATGATTTTATAATTCATTGGCGAAATACTTTATGCCTAAGGATCTATAATTTAGAGTTTAGAAAAACGTAGCCAGATCTCAAGCGTTTTTTTCTCCCCATCATGAAAAAGCCAAAAATGTCTAGTCAACAGTCTAATGTACCCATCTGTCTCATGTTCTCATGTTCAAGTTTTTGATCACCTTTACAATGTTTTGTCATTCCATTCACCCATATTTCATAATTTGTTAATGTACGATACAATAGCATTATTTGTATGTAACACCACAGTAGGACCTTTTTAGACCCATATCGGTAGCTGTGGCGTAAAACATGACCTGTAATTGGGTAGCCACTGGCTCGTTTTCCCAACACCACTTAAATTCACACAAAATTTGTTCCAATATTTTGATGTGAGTACTCAATATATACCATTGGTAGATTTTTCAGATCCGTCTACCTATTCAGTTAAACATTTCACATCAAACGTTTTAATATAAGTGATGACATTTGCTGAGGACGCATGCATTGCAAAGGGTTGAGTTAATCCTTTAGAATACACCAAACATAAATGATATTTCATCAATGCGTCAGTGTTTTCTTCTGGTTATCACTTATCTTGCTTCAGGTCCCCCCACTGCACCGACTCTAGTTATCAGTTACACCGCCACCCACCTCACTGCCACCTGTGAGGTGAAGGAAAGTCGCCCGGCCGCCAACATTACCTGGTACCTGGGTGACGACATCATCCTCCAGAACGAGGTAAACGACACTCATGCCGGCTCTCACGACGAGTGGAGGTGGCCCTGGATGACGGGACACATCAAGCAGACTGTCACACGAGAGCAGAATACCGAAGACAAAGGCAAGGTGTTGAGATGCGTGGTAAAGCACGTGGCGTTACACCAACCACTGGAGGCGGGACAGTTGATATCGTTTCATGGTGAGCTAATTTGAAACTTTTGGGTTTGGTTATTTAGACCCAAGCAATTAGTACACGTACTCGTCACACACAGATCAGCACAATTTTGGGCACTATACAAGGAAATTTCTTTTTAAAAAAAAATTGTTATTTTCCAACTCCCATTTGCCTCTTGTTTATTTATTTAACGTCTAATCAATTCAGTTATAAAAACTGATTTACAACCGAGGACAACACTTTACAGGCAAACAGCTACGCCAATATAGTGAATATAGTAGACGATATGTTTGTCATTCATCTCCCCAGATAATGCAGAGTGTGGGCGACGCAACTCGAACAACAGTGATACCCTTATTTATGGGCGCCAGGACGCGACGGTAGGAGAGTTTCCCTGGCATGTCGGGATCTACGAGGTCCGGCCTGGTACTGGAAGTACGGAACAGATTTGTGGCGGGACCCTCATCACACCACAAGTCGTTGTTACGGGTAAGCATCACAGATTGAAGCGGACAAGTCCAAATAGACTCTTTCATTTTGTTATACTATATACTGTTCTCTGCATCACTGTTACCTCTACAAGTCAAATATGAAATTAAGTGCAATGTACGTGTAAATTTCAGCTGCCCACTGTTTCTGGAATACATCAAGAGATATCGAGAAAGATCCTAGTATCTACAAGGTGGCTGCCGGCAAGCACCTCCGTGTCTGGGACGATCCTGACCCTGGCGTGCAGAAGAGGAACGTCTACGTGGTTGTGGTTCACGAGTTGTACGGCGGACACGTCACTGACTTTGCCTACGACATCGGCGTCCTACGGTTGGAGTCCCCGTTCAACCTCAACCGGAAGACAAACCCGGTCTGCGTGGATTGGGACAATACTCTGGAGCGAGACCAACTCAGTGCTGGATCTGTCGGCGTTGTAAGTAGTATGAAATGAATTCCATCCACTCGACTCGTGGCGTTGCACTGGGCATCAGTCTAAACGCGCTGCATGTTTGCCCAATCTTGCCATGTTTTCGACTAAAACATCTAGGTGCCCGTTAGGGCGCCGCAGCCAAGCCGCGGTGCGCTACACACTCAAGCACCTTATACACCAAGCAGAGTTGGGGTGATTTCGAGGTGTTACCCAGCCGTCATGTAACGTGATGTGAACTTGAAAACTATCACAATCGAGGGGATTTAGGTACCTGACAACACATGCCAAATTTTATTGGGGTACGACCATTCCTTCTTGGTGAAAAAATGGCTTGAAACGTGCTCAAAATCACTTTAAGGATGTTAGCTACTGCTACTGCTACTGCTACTGCTAACATCTAATTCGTCAGTTTCAATCGGCCGCGATTCTGACCAGACAGGTGGGGCTACAATGTTCATATTTTAAATGGACATTAAGGTTATAGTAATATAGTCTCTTTTGAAAAAAAAAGTTGAAAAAGTTTGCTGGAAGGCTTCCAAATAAAGGTTTTAAATAAGCCTTAAACACTAGGCATACAATCAACAAGTAACCATAGTTACTTGACACTTGTTGATGGTATAAGCAGAGTTAGGCGGGAAAGTGCGATACGTAAACAAATGGAGGACATTTTAAATTTTGCTTCTATGTGTGAAATGAGAAAAGTTGTCATTATACTCTCATAAAACAAATCAGAAACCGTCCCTGACCTAGGCCCAGATGTAGAAAATTATTTATAATACAACAGTGTAGGTCTAAAGTTCCATTAGGCTATAGGACTAGATAAAATTATTACTTACATTACATGTTTGACAAGCCTAGCCAACCCTAGGCCAAAATAACTAGTTTTGATTACTAAAAGCCTAATGCAGATAAACAATAGTATGATTGTCCACCAAGGCTATACAAAAATGTTCGGAAATAATACACATATTCTTTTCTTTTTAGCCATGTTGAGCCATGATCAAAGTCAGCTTGCTACTACACACAATGTCGAAGCAAGGTGTCGAATATGAGCGTGATCATCTGTTTGTTTACATAATTGCAACAATCAAATCATTTCATGCAACTCGTCTTTCGATTGGCCCGCGTTTATGAAGGCACTGCCATCTAGAATAAATATAGCCTAGAACGTTTTCGAGCTCTTGTCTGGATTTCGTGAACCTCACCCCACGTAAATAACAGCAATACTCTTTCAACTCACAACCCATGACGTTTTCCACGATACCGTTCAAGAATACCAATTCCTTCGAAAACGAAAACGACTTCGTTTTCTAATTGGGTTTTCAACTCATCTCCCACGAACTCAAGAATTGGGGTCCAGTCCTCATACCGTCGTTATACCATGGTTATACCACCTATACCCAGGATGTACATGAATCCGGGTCTAGATATTTTACATCCTATTGTTATTGCTAATACCATAGAAATTAAATCAACTTTGATAAAATTATAATATTTTAACAAATAATTTTACAATGGAACTTGAAAAAGTAATGAGATCACACAGATAACAAAAACTTGTAGAAATACAGCCAAACCTTACACACTCAAAAGAAATGAGATCTAAAAAAGGGCCAAGCTCATCTACCCTTCCACATTTGCGCATTCTTAATTCATAAACGTACAGTGTCCCATAACAGCATCCTCGAAAAGTTTGGCAAAATAAAATTTGCATGTTATTACGTTTAAATTAATTAGAAAAAAGAACTTGGTTGAACTATTACGTTTAAATTAATAATCGCAAATTCTATTTTGCCAAGCTTTTCGAGGATGCTGTTATGGGACACTGTACGTTAAT
The DNA here is from genome assembly GCA_024449915.1 of Sweltsa coloradensis. Lineage (NCBI taxonomy): Eukaryota > Metazoa > Arthropoda > Insecta > Plecoptera > Chloroperlidae > Sweltsa > Sweltsa coloradensis. The sequence continues at coordinate 53,488 of JAMZAV010004227.1, forward strand.
GAATTAAGAATGCGCAAATGTGGAAGGGTAGATGAGCTTGGCCCTTTTTTAGATCTCATTTCTTTTGAGTGTGTAAGGTTTGGCTGTATTTCTACAAGTTTTTGTTATCTGTTTATGGTACTCTGGCAAAAAAGTTCTGACTCACGAACAATGATAGATAATGCGTTAAAATATGCGCACAGTTCTTTATCAAGTTTAGATCTATGCTTGCATGCCCTTTATTAATAAGAAAAACACCAAACATTCTTCAAATATGGTCAAAAATGAAATTTGGTAGAAATCCGTATCAAAATAGATTCAAATGGACTGCCAATAGCATAGGGACATAGCTATAAGTTTATACTATAAGTCAGGTTTAGAAGGAACCAAACCGGATGGGATGTTATGAGGTGGGTGGGTGGGGTTTGTTCACACGGTTATTTGAAAAAGGGTTCTTACTTCTTAATGGCTACTTTTGTGTGCTGCACGTGGTCATAGCGGGCGGTCAAGTGTCGCGAGGGGTGAGGGGCACTACCTGACCAGCCAATTAGGATACAATCTTGAAAATACGTTTTCCTCGAAAAGCTTTGTTGTCGCATCTCCGTTCAATCCGTCATCACTGTTCCTCACACAATGCGCTCGTTTTTGCGATACCAGTAGAAAGGGTAGATCTCGCAACACCGTCTGCAGTTTTCAAGTCGCGCGCGTTGAAATGCAGATCCCTCCACACCATCCGGTTTGGTTCCGACTAAAGGTGCAGAGAACTATAGCCTACCTTTAAAAGTCAGAGTTATTTTAGTCTTCTGGCTTTATGCTTTTGGCAATAAGACTTTCTTCTGTGAGCTACGTTTTATGCTCAGATTCGGACGGGAAGTGCCCTCTTAAGTTATCAGAAAAGTAGCATTGCAATAAATTCTTAGCAATTGTTATAACCTTGTTCTACGCTACATAATAACGTTTAATGTTATGTAATTATAAACTGGGATCCATAATGGATTCCATGGTACGTTTGAGTTCTGTGGGCAACATAACGTCGCTAAGCGAAGGCCGGCTTGCTCATTTTACGCACTTACAAATTGTTAGCCATTTTTGTCGTATCTATTTGTGATTTTTTATTATTGTGTAGAAATGAATTATGAAGGCGTCTATCATATCACCTTTCCATTAATTGATTATAGAAACTAAACAAAAAATAAACTACATTTCCTAGAATTTAGAACCTGTTAAAATGGTCAAAAACACCCAAATAAGTACGCATTTTCTAATTGATCTGTGATTGATAAATATTACAGATGTCCTTCATTATCAAGTATGCCAAGTTGTATTAAGATGTAATAATTTGTGGCGCCGAACATCAAATCAGCTCTCTCCATTCAGATCTATAATTTGCAACAACAATTCATAAGTTAATAAATTACCGTGCCAGTGGTCTAGTTAACTAAGGCGCCTACCCGGAAATTAGGAGACCCAGCTTCAAACTCCGGTCGGGATAGATTTTGTAATTTCTGGATTGTATTAAAAATGAAAAAGCTCTCATTCTAACGAGCGATGCTAAACATAGTATCAGCCAGTTCTTGATACTGCACGTGTCAACGACATGAAAGATGTATTTCACATGTTCCAGATGGCTGGCTGGGGTTTTAATGCTGATGGAGTGCGGAGTGTATCACTCACGTACCTTGCCTTGCCATTCGTGCCCCGAGATACGTGTTTAAACTCAATTGCTCCACGTCATCGACGATTTCTCAACCGAGGTAACTTCTGCGCTGGGTATGTGAACGGAGCACAAGCGTTGTGCGGTGATTCAGGCGGGGGGCTGATGTTTCTACACCCTGGCACCAACAAGTACTACCTTCGCGGCATCTCCAGCGTTGGCTTCAAGACTAGTAATACTAACATCTGCGACGTCGAGCAGTACACGGCGTTCTCTAGGTTGTCCATCTACATCACTTGGATGAAAATCAATATGTGTAGATTTCGTTATACCCAGTTTTGTAATGTCTAAATCTGTAAGGTCAAGTGGTTCCTAGATTCTAGAACCACTATGGCCGTGTTAGGTGGCTGTAAATGTTATATGCCTTTAAGATGTTGGATGAGCTCGAACAAACCAGGCTTTGATGCAGAATGCAGAGGTATAGTCTGGATCACTTTGAAGCTTTATCGTTTGTTCTATATCGGTTTGTTAATGTTAAGAATGTATGACATCTGGAGTACCACAAGGGAGTGTGCTGGGCCCATTATTAGTTCTTATTTATATCAATGATATCCCAGGGGTAGGGTTGAAAGCAAAGTTTAGATTATTTGCAGATGATTTTGTTCTCTATTTGGAAATTGTAGACGCGATATATTCTGAGATCTAACAAGGGGATTTAGAATTGTAAGGAGATTGGTCTAAAATTAATAAGATGGTATGAATGTCGAGAAATGCAAATTTGTTAGCTTTAGTAGGCGAAAGTTTAATGTAAGAAATCCAATGTTTATGTTTTTGGGGGAGGTGTTGAAGAGGGAGATTTTTTAAGTATTTTTTTTTTTAATTTTATTTTTTTAAGTATTTAGGCGTGATTCTTGAGCAGGGTTTAAATTGGGAGAGGCGAGTGCAATCAGTTATTAAGAAAGGTGTAAGAGTGTTAAATTTTGTAATGCGAATATTGAAAGGAGCTTCATTTGAAATTAAGGTACAAAACCCTTGTGAAACCAGCTTTAGAATATGCAGGGGCAGTTCGGGATCCTTACTATGAATGTGAAATTATGGAATTGGAAAAGGTTCAGAGAAAAGCTGCCAGAAAGGTTAAGGGATTAAAAAAGTGGTGGACAAGAGAAACGGATGTAAATGGTAAACAAATTAGGAGATATGAAAATATGGGAAAGCTGACAAATGATTTAGGATGGGATAACTGGATTTGAGGAGAAAAAGAGACAGACTCTAAATTGTATAAGCCGAAGGCATCAAGGAATCATCCAGGCTGGGGAGAGATCAATAGTTTCCTAGGGGATTTATAAGGGTACCCTTATAAATCCCCTTTTAAGGAAACTATTGATCTCTCTGGATCATGATTGGAAATTCAAAAGAGATATTAAGATTGACGTAGGAAAATGTTCATTTATTAATAGAAAGTATCTGAATGGAATTTGTTACCTGAGAGCACTGTACATAAAGATGGGCTAATACAATTTAAAAGTTTTATGGAAAATTTGTAAATTTGTAATATTATAAAACTGTATATTTTAGTATTTTTAAATGTAAATATTGGACCTTGCCACCATACAAAAATTTGTATACCTGTAAGCTAATAAATAAATGTAAATGTAAATGTAAATCAAAGCACATTTTCCTAATAATGTTACTTTTTTCCGAAAGGGATAATGTCACACCGAAGGGGTAATTTGTAAAGCGACAAAAATTTCAAATCTTAAAATATGCTCTGATCTCGCATTGCGCTCATCTTAAACAACAGCCCAAAAATTCTAATTTTTGGGTTAAAATTGGAGGTCGAAAAGTGATTCAGCATGGATGTGAAATTTGTTTGATTTGCCGATCAAGCAAGTTTTTAAATAAATATTTAACATTGTAAAAAAAAGTTGGTCCAGCTCAAACAACCGTCTTAAACTATTATTATGTATTATATTATATATTGTAAATTATAACTTATTATTTTTATTTTGTTATTGTGTGTTGTATGTTGTGAATTACATATAAATTTATTTATATATATATATATATATATATATTGTAACGAAGCGGCGGTGTGTATTTAAAGAAATACTCATACCGATTCAAATACTATATCTACTACTCATTTTTTGCCTCCACCAGGACTAGTTTAAAGGGGTAGTCCAGCCCTTGATAAAGAAACTCTTTAGCTTTGAGAGGTACCTACTAGGATCTGTAATATAACAGAGGTCCTAAATTACAATGTAGAAAGGAGATGACACATAATGGAAAAAAGGACAATTAATTTACTGTAAACCGGATACTGTTTAAAATCATTAAAAGATCTTATTTATTTCAGATCAAAAATAATAAAGAAAGAACATAACTTAACATTATAGTTTAATCATTACAAGTTTTATACGCTTGGTTTGTCACAGTGTTATTTTTCTGTCTACCACCCGAATTTAGAGAAGTCAAAGCTTCTTAATTTTATTTCTTTCATTGGGTCAATGTCCCAAAACAGGATTTCGTACATGGCTTCATAATTCTCAAATATGAGCGTGTTTACGGTTGTACTATTTGATTTGTCTTGAGGAGACATTTTTGAATTTATAAAGTAAAAATAATCATTTAAATACAATCACCTAATCCAAAAGAATATTATTAAAACACTTAAAAATACATGATTTTCACTCACCAGATTTTTGTAGTATGTCACCAACACTAGGTAATTATTGGCCAAAAGAGCCCTGAGGCTACTGACTAACTGATTCTTAATCTATCTCTCTCTCTACCTCTCTTCTAGTCTCCTTCTCCTTCTCCTTCTGATTTGCCTGAGGCTATTCCTGGCTTATATACCAAATCCTATGAAGTGGGAGGAGCCCTGGGGTGTATGTGGGCTAAGCTAAGTGCATGTGTCCTGAAGAAAAGTAAAATGGTTGCCTTACTCAAGTCCACATAGCTTGACCTTGGCCGTGCAGCTGGTGCTGGCGGCTGGCCAAAGAAAGAGTTTTTGTTCAATTCTTAATGGATTTTGTTTGTAAGTGCACATGTGGGTGTTTAAACCGGCGCAAATACAAAGGAGGAAAGTTGTGAATTGTTTTGCATTAAAGAATTCCTAACTAGAGCGGTTTCTTTGATCGGCAAGTTTTTCATAGGACACATCTGGTCATTACATGATTTTACTTTTAGTGATTTGAAATTAGGTCATTCTTAAATCCATATGGGCATTCTTTTAATAAGAGTTGGTTTCTTTTAGTATGTGTGGGATGTGCGGCCTCTGTACTAACATTGATTTGCTTTTAGGTTCACTTATGATTTTCTCTTTGCCAATATAAAAACTCTTTTAAAAAGACCGACTTTCTTATGAATCTTGGCAAGACTTCACTTTACAAAAAATGTAACGAGTATTTGCTTTTAGAGCATGAAGTGTTATAATTACCATGAAGACATTCTTTTCTTAAATTCTCATTCACATCTGGTCCATTATGTTTTTGTGTGACCGCCTGTGTGGTCTTCCTCTTAACATCGATTTGCTTCTTAATGCAATTAGGTTTTTGTAATATCGATTGGCTTAATGGAGTCACATCTGGTCTCATCATTAGGTTTTTATGTGAACTCATGTGTGGCCTTTCTTCTAACATTGATTCTAATATCGATCTGCTTGTTGGGGTAATCGTGAGGAACTGGTGTGTGTGGGTACACCATGAAAGCCCAGTTCGTCACACAACCCCCTCCCCAAGCCTTACGCGTCCACCTGGGCGCGCCAAGCCTAATCAATCTCTGGTAAGTGCAAACCATCTTACAAAATATTTTAGTGAAAACTTAACTAAAAAAAACTTTAAAGTCTTAAATGACATAACCACAGAAAATATTAACCAAACCAAGCAAGATTAAATTAAATTTAAGCTTCATTATGAACATAAATTATAATATAGGTACTATAAACCTACTAAGTGTAAATCCCCCTATTAAACAATACAAAATAGATGAATTGAAAGGACTTATATAATGTAAATGTTTTACCATTGTACATTTTCATTGATGAATATTTTATTAATTTTAAAAGTTACATGCATGAAACAAAAACTGATACCAGTCCTGATTATTAATGATCAGGTCGATTGTCATAAAATATATAACAATCATCAAAAAAAATAAGAAAACAAAGCACTAAATTAACATAACATGCAAAATTTCAACATTAATATGAAATAAAATTGTGGTTAAACCCGTGTTTATCCCAAATAGCAAGAATAGGCTTATGATTTTAACTCCAGAAAAATATAAAAAATAAATCTTAAATATCAGAAGTAAGATGATAAAATAAATCCCAAAGAATAATTAAATATAAAAATAGAAAGAAAAAGATTCTACACTTATTGTCCAATGTTTGTTTGTTAAAAATATGTTATATTAGGTATTATTGATGGACGGTCTTTACACTCACATGAGAAGTTCTTTGTCTGTGAAACTCAGGGGTTGCATTTGTTGCAATCACATTTGAATTTTTCCACAATTTCCCTCAGTTTCGACAGTGCGTCTGGTGGTGAGAGTAGGAGAGTTTGTTGTGTTGAACTGTTCAAATTTGAGGGTAGATCACTTTCTTCAACAAAGGTATGAATTGGCTCTTTAGTTGGTTCTTGATCCGAGGTTGTCGGCGGCGGTGTCGGCGGCGGTTGCCCTTGTGGAATCGTCCAATTATATTGGACGTTCCTGTTTTGTTTCTTCGGTACCACTGCCTTGATGCTCTGCAAAGAGGTTCGCTTTGCATATGTGGTGTCACGCGAAGTCCATCGCGGATCAAGAAGGTATGGTTGGCTTGGACGACGACTTGCAGGTTTCAGTGGGATCGGGGGAATTGGAAGGTGTGGCCGTAAGGGTTTTGGTTGGGGTTGATTGGTTTGCTGATTGACGTAGTCTGCCGGAATCGGTATCAGTGGTGGCATATTTGCCCACGGATTTGCGTTGTTGGTTTCCCGTCGAATGATACATCCACCCTGGGACGCGGGATGTGTGAATGTCTCCATAGATTCAGGTGGAGTTGGTTCCGACGGCCATTCCACATAGAGGCGCACCTTGGCTGGTATGGCGGCCATGGGTCCTCGTCTGAGGGTGATGTGGATCTGGTCCAATTCGTCCTGGGTAATTTCTGTATTGATTCCAAGCGAACTGGACGATCCCCACCTGAAGGTCCTCCAGTTTCCATCGCTCATTGTCTATGACATGTGAACATTCCAACATTAATGCTGAGTATTTCTCCTTTTCCTAACCTTTCCCTTTAAAACGTTTCCCTGTTATGCAATTATTTTATTAATTTACATTGCGGTTGTTCTCTCATTTTCCTCATTAGATGTAAAAGTATATCTCCAAGTGTATGGGAGTGAATTTTGTGACACCATATACCCATCCGAACCTTCATTAAAGACAGGTGATGGTAATGGTGGTACTATAGGTAAATCCCGTAATGCAATGTATGATGGATTATTCGTTCTTACTCCTAACTCTAGGTCTAATTGAGGTAACAGACTTTGTCTTGGCCTACTATATGGTCTTGTCGGAGAACCTGAAGTATTTGCCCAAGGATTAATTAAGGTTTCATTTGTTAAGGATCTAGTTTCAACCTCTGAGGCTGGTTTAGGTAATGGTTTTCTCCATCCCTTTCCTAATTTCCACCATAATATTCCTTGACTCAAAAGTATAATAGTCAGGATTGTCCCAATTATTCCCCAAATCCAAAATGGAAGGTTTAAGTACTCTTTCATTTCCACACTCATGGATTTGTTTTCGGATGTGGGATATCCCCACTTACGTATAACTGTTTTACTAAAATATTTGTCTGAACCGATTTTGTTATTCTTAATAATGATAGGTCGATTAATAAAATGTCCTAAAGTTATTTCATGATATTTTACTTCAATTTTCTCATCTGCCTTGTTAAATGGTACTGGCCAACCTCTGAAAGGGGTTGTATTATTTCCCACTACAATGGTACAATTACAACATGGAACTTGTGCATACACTGCTGTAAAAGGTCCCATGTCTTTTATTTGCACTTGTCTATTATCAGAACATTCTAATTTTATAGGAAATGATTTTGTAAGAAGAATTACTTCTGTTTGAGATATTGGATGAGCAATTACGTCTTCTAATTGATCAAAACATGTAATGGGGCAATTATTTCTTAGTTCAATTATGGAGCCTCCATTGCCTATAAGCTCTAGACATGTTTTCATATAATTATATTCAAAATCTAAGTTTCGTAAGACACACAAGTTTTTTGACCTTAACTGACAATCCAATTTCATAACATCTTTTACTTTGGAATTAAAATCGCGTATTATTGCTATTCTTTTGTCGGGGGGTGTTTTAACCAAACACACTTTCTTGAAATAATTCACAGGAATTGTTTCAAAGTCTACCACTTGTAATAAAGATGGTTTGAAATTAACAATAGGTATAAATACTTTCATTATAACGGTATTTTTTGAGTAAATACACTTAACTAGGGGTAGAGCGTAGTAAGTAGATAAAGAAGTAATGTTTATTGCCAGATTGTAATCATTCATGGTTAAATATTGTTTGTTTTTGCTAATCCACTGTTGCAATGCATCAGGAGATATTATATTTGGGTGCAATTTATTTGTTATGCAACTTTGGTAAATCAAGTCTAATTTTCGGATTTCCATCATAACTGACAAAGGTTGTACATTGGAAGATTCAGTAAAAAGGTTACTTAAATCGATTATGTGCCATGGGTATTCTTCACTTAACCCCGGTACTTTGTAATTTGATAGAGTGTGACCCAATGTTTGACTGTTTAAATTAGATAATCCCGATGTATAGAGATTCACTTCCGTGATAGACTCTACTTTGTTATTTGAGTACGCATTGTAAGACTGTGATTCTTTTAACCAATTAAAACCTAATTCTGAAACAAGTGTTTCCAAATGTTTGGCCACATTACTGTTCATTATCTCTCCTGGCTCTACTACTTTTGAAGGTATCTTAATTTTTATTAGCATTGGTACTGCGTTAGTATAAGCAACTACATTTGGTACATTCTTTAAAATGACACCAGTTGATATTTTAACTTCTTCACCTTTTGTTATTTCCGAGATTATTGGTACAACTATAGCACACAGGCTAGCAAAAGTCAACAATTTATGAAGCTTCATTATTGAGAAGGTGCTTAGGTGATTCACATAGATTGTAACTTAGCTCTACCTAATAATAAGTTAGTATTTCCAATATTCCTTGATATTGTATATAATAAAAACAAATTTCGTGAGTACTTCTTGAAGCAGTCAGTCTATTTGTTTTTGTTCCTTTTTATTTTTTGGGTTAGATTATTAGTTTTAAGAATTTGATTGTGATAATGTGCTTTAAGGCACCAATTCATTCAAATTCTTGGCGACAATATTTTTTCGTGTGATTTAATTTTACCACTTTGAAAGAATATAGTTTCCTGTGTATTCTAGATTCGGTAGAATACTTTCTACTTCAATATCCCTTCCTCTTCGAAATTGATGTTGAAAATAGTTTTATCGCGTCGTTTACTATGTTCAAATTCATAGTCTTGTTCTTCATTGCTTATTCTTTTGTGACTTATTGTTAATTATTTTTGTGCAGAAATCGCACACAAATCCCGAATTGAATTTATTTGCCGTAAGCTTATCTTCATTATAAAAGCTTTCTTTTTTGGTTAATCGGCTGAATTTAGGTAAAAGCCATTTGTTTTATTGCAATTTATTTACTTTCTTATTGTCCTCTTAATAAGGCAATGTGTGTTACCATCACTCTTTCAAGTGGAAACACATAGCTGTTCAGATCTAGTAAGACTATTGATCTGTCTGTTCTACAGGAATTAATCCTTATTATAACAGCTTAGTTGGAAATAATCAAACTTTTAGTCATCTTCCTAACAAAGAGTTCAAGTTCAAGTAAATTATGTAGAAATTTGGGAATATATCTAACTTTACTTGACTTTAATATCTGTAAACTTTTTACTTGCTCAAAATGAGTGGTCTACGATCATGGCTAATTTATTTGTTTTCAGCATACGCAAACTTTTACTTGCTCATAGTGAGTGGTTTACTAGTTAGTTATTAGAATCAAAATTTGTCAAGAGCTTGCTCGTGATTTCATTAATCTGAGAGCGAGATAATTTATGCTGATTGATCTCTTTACTATGACTTTAATAATGATTTTAATTGACAACTTTATTTATTCAAATGATTTTGAATACGCTGTTGATTCACTTACAATACCTGGGTACCGACATCAAGGGAACTTTTTTGTGCTTCTCTTTTGGGGTTGATCAGACCTTTTATGGAAAAGACAAAAACGTGAAGTTACCTTCGAGGTCGTTCTGCACTGGAAGTTCTTGAAGAATGAATACTTAAACAACTTAAACAAGAGCATTTAGTGATTTTATTCTTTTCAAGGTACATGTGACAAAAGAGTAGCTAATTCTTTTCCTTCACAGTCCAAGAAAAGTAAGCCAATACCACACTATATTATTATGGTATGTTTATATGCAGTTATATTTCGCAGTTTCAAGTTATACTTGTAATTTTTTGCCATTTGACTTTGCAAGTTCAGTGAAGGCTTACTCAGGTTTAATTACCTTTTAACTATTTTAGTTCAGGGAAGGCCTATTAAAAATCCTGACTTCTCCAAGGTTCATTATTATGAATCTGAGGTACACCATATCCATATTTTATTTTATCGGATAGGAGAAAATTGATAACATAACAGACTGCGCTTCATACCTATTTGTTTGGTCAGAACTATTTAGAGTGCGCACTGCTCGTATCTTTTAAGTTCATAAATCCGTTGTACATCCGGACTTCCAATTGTTTAACTTTCAATTAGATTGAACTGGTGGTTGCAACTTTACTATTAACGTTATTTATTGAATAGGGTAGTGCACCATTTATTTCGCAAGAATTTTCAATTGCTGACTTCCGTTATTCATTACCTGATCTGGCGTTTCAATCTCGTAAAATTTGAAGTATATTTCACGTATTTAATAACCAAGATCCTCCATTTCTGGATCATTATTACCTGTTTTTACATACATTGTGGCCCTATTGCCCGGTATTGGCAATAGTACCCTTTTAACATCTCCATTAGAAAAATGTACTGTGGCTTCTTCAGCCCGGAGCGAGTTCTGACCTAATTCGGAAGTCATCAGGACCTCTGCCTCACATGCTTCTTTTCTGGCCTTACACGCCCTTTCTACGGTTCTTTTCTGAATTCTTTTACATTTATCATCTCTAATTGTTTGTTTAAAACTTCTCAATTCATTTGTGTAATATTTCCATGCTATCCATGCTATTGTTAACACAACACCTAACATACACATTAAAGCAACTATATCAAGTACTATGTGTTCCACGGGGTAAATGTCTTCTCCCTTGACTGTACCTATAGGTATTGCCGTAGCAACTGCTATTCCCGGATGACGCTTCCATACAATAATTAGTAAAATTGTTAAGGCGGCATTCCATACATAAATCCAGCTGGTATGTCTGGTTGTATGATTAATCATGGTTGTTATGGATTTTGGATTAACGTTAGATCTGTCTATTCGGACAATGTTTGGCGGTGTTAAATTTAAGAATGGAATCTGCCAAGTCCAATTAGAATTTAAACATTCTGTCAAATTGGTGAACACTGGCATTGCCTCCTGCTTTGTTGGGGATATTTTTAGTTCATGTAATTTTGACCAAGATGCTGGAATCACATGAGAGGCTGTAATATATGACTTTTCAGTTCCGCATGGGTATTGTGGTGAAATCTGTAAATCGTCACCTATCTTTACTCCGCACCTACAGGGTATGTGTAATTGCAAAGCTCCCGGTTGATCCTTCAATGGGTTATCAAACTTTGATCTGTTACCTTCGCAATTAAATATAATTGGTTCCACTGGGTGGGTTATTACATAGGTTTCTAATGCAATTTCGCTTATTGACAAAGCATTCCCTGGTTGACATTTAAAAACGCAATATTTGCTTAGTTCTGATATCGTTGAACCAGTAAACATACGTAGTGGACAAATTGGACCTTGTTCGGTGTCTGAGGTGTATCTAGGTATATAACATAACCCGTCCTCATATGGTCTACAATTTGCTAAAGCTGTTCCAGCTATTGTCTTAAGTTTGTTCCCCTGAAACTGCTAGATACGTGATATCATGCATGATTATACATGTTTCGTTTTGCCACGCAAAAGGTGTGGTAATCATTTCATATAGATCCCATGGCAAACCTCGTGTCCTTATTGGAACTTTGATGTTTACAATTATTCGGTTATTATCCATAATGCAATTTGTTATTTTTAATTTAAGATAATTTGATGCTTGTGATGGAGGAATTACTACTTCATAGCCATCTTCATTTAAATTTACATTTAAGTTTTGCAAATCTTTAGTAAACACCGCAAGAGGAATCATGTTTGTAGGCAGCAGATTGCTTCTACAATGATTAATTATTTCATTCCGTTGTAAGAATTCTAATGTTTGAAATTCGATTTTACTATCTTGTAAAACGTCTTGAATTATAGTAAATATTGTGTCATCCATGGTATCGCGCCATTTCTTAGTTGCACTGTTAAGGGTTTTGAATTGAGTCTGAATTTCTTGGAAGACTTTCGTGGTTTTCGCGTTATATTCCGTGAATGCTTTTGTGGTGTCATTCATCCACTTATAATTGCTTCTTAGGGCACTTCGCAATCTGTCAACTTGATCTTTAACACCTTGATTGTTTTCAATAAGATTATCTAAACTGCTCTGAGTTGCCACTGAGCAACACCAGTTTAAAGCCGAAGCTATGAAATCTATCCCTCGCTTTTTTCTGCCTGGTTCTTTGAGAACATTTGCCTCATCCTCTAATGCTATTGATGCGTGATACATTTTTGCCTGAACCTGAATTTGTAACCTTTGTATTAACTTCATAACTGTACAATATTCTCTGTGTTCCCTACCATTTTGACATTCGGGACCCGAAAAACCTGGGGGATCCCAGTTATAAGGTAACCAATCCATTTCATACGTTAAAGGGATACTTGATTCATATCCTACACTATGGGGTAGTTGTTTCCAATACACTCCAGCTACTACCTTTACTGCATATGAGCTTGTAGAGGACACCACGTCCTGAATCACGAGCTCACCGCACAACAGGCATGCCAGCAGGAGAACCGCCTTTTCCATTTGCGCAGGAGTTAAATTATCCCGTCTCAACCTATCAAGTATAGGAAAGGCGTACTTTAGGAAGAAAGCTTCCTCTTCAAAATTTTGACACAAATGATTATAATTTATTACCTGTTACTATACCTATCGGCTATTTACTTCTCTATACCTATCTAAATTATTTTCTTACTTATTATTAATAGTGATTATTTGGAACACTAAACCTATTTTCCTTTTTTTTTTTTTTTTTTTTTTTTTTTTTTTTAAATTTTCTTTTCTTCCTATTATGACTATTGTCCTACATCTCCATTCAGTAATTACATATCACAGCGTGTTCTAGAAATAAAGAAATGATTTTAAGGATTTGGATTAACAATACGATTTCGAAGTTGTCTGTCGGAGGGTACCACTGGTGGTTTAACCTTTTTTGGAGGTGGACCTTGTTGTGCATTATCGTCTGGCATTGGATTAAAGGGTTTACACTGAGCACAAGGACAATCAAGATTAACAATTACATGTTGTTGATGATATGGGAAAATGCGAGAAACGTGAATCACTTCAGTTTTGGCAGCATTCGTTTGCCCTTTCTTAACGCGATACGTGACTGGCCCCATTTGTTCTAGGATCGTGAATGGTCCATGATAACGATGTAGTAATTTTTCTGTTAATCCTATTTTCCTAACTGGCGTGTATACTTTTACTTGATCTCCTACATTATAGGTGACATCTCGGTGTCTGTCATCATATAAGTCCTTGTTCTTATTTTGTTTGGCCTTTAAACGATCTTTTACCAATTCTAATGCTTCCGACATCCTATTTCTGAACTCAACTGCCTCGTCACTTGATAAGGGTGGCACCAGTTCTGCTTCAAGTGGAAGGACAGGGTCTTTCCCAAAAACTAGTGAGTATGGACTCTCTCCCATAACATCGTGTCTGCTTGTGTTATAGGCAAAAGTGACTGCCGGTAGAAAGCTTGACCAATCCTTTTGATCTGTTGCTACATACATACTTAACATTTCAGCTAATGTACGGTTAAAACGTTCAGTTAATCCGTTAGTTTGGGGATGATATCCCGTTGTTACTGTGGGTCTGACACCCATACTTCGTAACAGCTGAGTAACCATGTTTGATCTAAAGACAGTTCCTTGATCGCTTAAAATCATCCTTGGTGAGCCAAACCGACAAAGTATTTCTTCAAATAGAAACTTTGCTACCGCTTCTGCGTTTGGATCTCTTATTGCTCTAGTTATAACGTACCTTGTTGCATAATCTGTACATACAATCACATGTTTATGACCTAGATTACTCTTGTGGAATGGTCCTAAGAGATCTATACCTAAATGGTCGAAAGGTTGTTTATTATCAATGTATATAGGTTGCATCAATCCCGCAGGTTTCTGGTTTACGTTTTTTCGACTCTGGCAATCCGGACATCCAAGTACGTATTTACGTATGTCGCGTCTCATACCAATCCAAAAGCATCTACTCATTATCTTATCTTGCGTTTTGTTTATACCTAAGTGTCCTGCTGTTACATTATTATGATACTCATAAAGAGTGTCCTGTTGCATTGATCTGGGTATGCATAATAAATGCATATGTCCATGTCCTGATGAATTTTTATAATACAGTAAATTATCTTTAATCAAATAATTTTTTGCTTGGCGTTGCTCTGATGCATTACCATTGTCTGGGTGTTGAACTAGATCTATTATTCGCTTAAACACATGGTCGGCATCCTGCCTATCCCTCATTATTTGTGGATCTAACAAATAAACTGGTACTTCTTCAGCTTCTTGTTCTACCCTACGTTCTTCAGATTTTGGCGTTAAAAGTGGGTTACGGCTTAACGCATCCGCGTCGCAATGTGACTTGCCGGGTTTATGTTTTATTGTATACAAATAATCCTGTAATCTAATTGACCATCTTGCCAGTCGTCCGCTGGGATCCTTGATTGTCTTTAACCAACATAAAGCATGGTGATCTGTTACAATATTAATGTGATTTCCCCATATATATGGACGAAACTTAATTAACCCGTAAATAATCGCTAGTGTTTCTTTTGATGTGATGTTATAGTTCCTTTCTGCTGGTGTAAGACTCCTTGAGACATACCCAATGGGATGCATTTCTCCCTTATACTTTTGTAACAAAACGCAACCTATTCCATAATCTGATGCATCTGCATGTAATTCTGTGGATTCTGCATTTGGGTTGAAGAAGGTCAGCACTGGTGCTGTTGTTAATGCAAGTTTTAATTTATCAAAAGCTGTTTGTTCAAGGTCTGTCCAAACAAATCGTTGGAATTTTCGACACAATAAATGCAGTGGTCTGGCAATCTTTGCAAACCCATTTACAAATTTTCGATAGAAATTTGCCATACCCAAGAATCGCTGCACTTCTTTAACTTTAGTGGGAACAGCAAAATCTTTGACAGCCATAACTTTTTCTTCATCTGGGAAAATCCCTTTTTCACTAACGTAGTGTCCGAGAACTTTGATGGTTTGATATCCGAACTTACACTTAGATGGCTTTAATTTAAGATTGAATTCCCGAAGTCTTTGCAATACATGTTCTAATCGCGCTAACAACTCTTCAAATGTTTTTCCAAAAATGATTATATCGTCCAGGTATATTAATGCCTCCTTAAAATTTATGTCTCCCAGTAATCTATCTGCTAATCTTTGGAATGTGGCTGGCGCACTAGCTAACCCAAACGGTAAAACCTGGAATTCATATAATCCTCCTGAACTTGTTACAAACGCACTGTATTTCTTAGATTTTTCATCAAGTTTCACCTGCCAGTAACCCGAAAACATATCGAGCGAAACGAAGAACTTATTTCCACCTAAGTAGCTAAGTAAGTCGTCTATCACTGGTAGTGGATAGGAGTCTCCAATGGAATGTTCATTAATTTTTCTATAGTCGATCGCGAACCTATAACTGCCATCTGGCTTTTTCACTAATACCACTGGTGAAGAATACTCGCTATATGAACGTTTAATCACGCCATGTTCTAACATTTCTTTAACTTGTGCATTTATCACTTCTTTTTCACGTGGGGATACTCGATACGGAGCTTTCTTTATCGGTATGTCATCTTTAAGGCGAATAGTATGCGTCGCCGCATGTGTTGTGGTTAATTCGGATAAATTATATGCAAATCTATCATTATACTTTCCTAACAAATCCCTCATTTTCTTTGTTTCATCTATACTTAAATTCTCATTTATATCTATGTCAGGCAATGGATCGTCGAGTTCTGTAATGATTGTGGTACCTTGAAGTATCGATTGAGATTGGTTTGAATGATTTACGAAGTTAACAAATGTTTTATGTTTCCCATACAGAGGTCTAGTGCTCAGGTCTATATCCTTCTGCTTCATAAGTTTTGTGTTTCTCGCAAATCTAACCTTTTCTTCATCTTTTCTATGAACTTCCACTAATCGAGTGCTATGAGGTGGAACTCTAACATCTTCACTATTCTTCCACTTAACTGGTTGGGTTTTTTCAAGAATGTCTCCTACTAGAATTAGAGGGTTGACCATCTCCTCTAACAGAGTGGATTCGTTTTCTTGTGTAGTTTTACGTTTCCGTGGTGTCGTAGCGGTACTGTCTTTTTTCACATGATTACTAATTTCGCTTTTCTGTTCGTTATGAACTAATTCGGCCGAAGTTTTTAAACATGATGAATTTCCAGTATTCGCAAATGGAATTACTACTGTTTGTGATCCCACCATTAATGACAGTGAATTGTTTACATAATCGATCTGTGCCTTATACTTGGATAAAAAATCCATTCCTAACACTACTAAAGGTGATCCTATATTAAACATCACAACAAAATTATGGAGACAACTATGACCATTAAACTCTACAGTTACATCTGATTCTTTATCAGCTTTTAATGGGTGTCCCGAAATGGACCACAACATTGGAATCAAAGCTGTATTTCTTAACCTATTATTATTATTTAACATTTTCCTGTGTATTAATGATACAGCCGCACCTGTATCTACTACTATGGATACATTTTTATATTTATTTACATTTCCTAATACCCTTGTATTTTCTACTGTGCTTAATGTCATCGCTTCTATTGGCAACCTTCCCTTTTTATTTATGTCCATCCTATTCTTATTTGTTTTCCGCAAGGTCGCCTCTACTAGTTTTCCTGGATTGGTTTGCGGTCCAGTGTAAACCGTGAATAGCATTGGGTGCTGGTATGGCCTATGCGGTGGCATCTCTCGCACCTGGGTTTTCCATCTAGAGTTCTAGACTGACCCGGGGTTTGATTTCCCCTTGCATTGGGAGTAGGGTTTCTGCCTGTATTAGCATTTTGTGGGGTCCTAGACGACTCTCCAAATCTAGTTTTCCTGTTGGTTTAACTCTTCCGCATTCCTATTGCCATTTGGCCGAAACCTATTACCATGTGCCTGGTATTGGGGATTTCCATTAAAGTTAGATTTCCCTTGGTTACTGAACAATCGACGGGGCTGATAATTGTTGCGATAATTATTGCCATTTTCCTGCTTTTGAACTAGTTTCTCCATTGTCTTTAACAACCTAATTTGAATAGTCTCCTCCTCTTGTTGAGGTGTCGATTGATAGTGTTCATTTACCCTTCCTTTTGATATGGGGGTTGTATCGAGAGTTGAGGAATAAATTGGAAATTTCTCATCCAATCGGTTTCCAATTAGGGTGCGCGCACTTTGCAACTGTTGCATGCGCACTAGCACTTGATCTGGTGTTAATAAATCTAGCGTGGCCATTTTTTCTATGTACGATGGTAGCATCCCGCGAACAACATGATTTTTCATCTCCAAGTCTGTCATGTCTGGATTAACTAACTTGCACAAATCTAGCTTGTCATAGAAATAGGTAGTAAATGCCTCGTGCTCGTCTTGTACACGATTGCGTAATTTTATTTCATTGTTTTCCTGATACCCGCTTGGTTCGAATATTTTTCGTAAACCGTCCAGTATTTCATCGGCTGTGTGTGTTGCATTTATCCTGTTCTTAAACCATTTATATGCGGATCCTTCCAAGTAAATTTCTATGTTCTTTCGCATTTCTACGAAATCCCACTCATTTATGCGTCCCGCTTTCTCATATTGCTGTATGAATTCAGATACGTCCTCGCTTTGTAGACCCGAGAACGTAATCGGTCTGTATTTATCGTGTTTATTTGATACAGGTGGCATAATGATATTATTTAATGGCGTTATATTATTGTAAGGTGAACCCAAATGTCTATCAATTGGACCCGGTGTTACGTTATTATTCGGCAAATTCAATTCACTGGTTACCGAATTATCAGAATTTTCCACTAACTCTGGTTCACTTTCTGAATCTAAGTTTGAAATAATATCACTTAATCGAGAAGTTATTTCACCAAGCGTATTCTCTGATGTTCTATTGCTAACCCGTTCACTGTTCATGAATGAATTATGGGGAGCTAGAGGAGTTTCTACTTCGCTTTCCAAATCATCAGGTGAATTTAATACGACCAAATATTCAGGTGTATCTCGAGTATATGACATTGCAAATTTGATTTGGTTTTAACATGTTCGTACTGGCCTTTATTTGTCATCCCCCTTATGGACCACTGTAATTAATGACTTGGTATATTACCCACAAGCCTCCACCACATGTAACGAAGCGGCGGTGTGTATTTAAAGAAATACTCATACCGATTCAAATACTATATCTACTACTCATTTTTTGCCTCCACCAGGACTAGTTTAAAGGGGTAGTCCAGCCCTTGATAAAGAAACTCTTTAGCTTTGAGAGGTACCTACTAGGATCTGTAATATAACAGAGGTCCTAAATTACAATGTAGAAAGGAGATGACACATAATGGAAAAAAGGACAATTAATTTACTGTAAACCGGATACTGTTTAAAATCATTAAAAGATCTTATTTATTTCAGATCAAAAATAATAAAGAAAGAACATAACTTAACATTATAGTTTATCATTACAAGTTTGATACGCTTGGTTTGTCACAAGTTGTTATTTTTCTGTCTACCACCCGAATTTAGAGAAGTCAAAGCTTCTTAATTTTATTTCTTTCATTGGGTCAATGTCCCAAAACAGGATTTCGTACATGGCTTCATAATTCTCAAATATGAGCGTGTTTACGGTTGTACTATTTGATTTGTCTTGAGGAGACATTTTTGAATTTATAAAGTAAAAATAATCATTTAAATACAATCACCTAATCCAAAAGAATATTATTAAAACACTTAAAAATACATGATTTTCACTCACCAGATTTTTGTAGTATGTCACCAACACTAGGTAATTATTGGCCAAAAGAGCCCTGAGGCTACTGACTAACTGATTCTTAATCTATCTCTCTCTCTACCTCTCTTCTAGTCTCCTTCTCCTTCTCCTTCTGATTTGCCTGAGGCTATTCCTGGCTTATATACTGGCTTATATACAAATCCTATGAAGTGGGAGGAGCCCTGGGGTGTATGTGGGCTAAGCTAAGTGCATGTGTCCTGAAGAAAAGTAAAATGGTTGCCTTACTCAAGTCCACATAGCTTGACCTTGGCCGTGCAGCTGGTGCTGGCGGCTGGCCAAAGAAAGAGTTTTTGTTCAATTCTTAATGGATTTTGTTTGTAAGTGCACATGTGGGTGTTTAGACCGGCGCAAATACAAAGGAGGAAAGTTGTGAATTGTTTTGCATTAAAGAATTCCTAACTAGAGCGGTTTCTTTGATCGGCAAGTTTTTCATAGGACACATCTGGTCATTACATGATTTTACTTTTAGTGATTTGAAATTAGGTCATTCTTAAATCCATATGGGCATTCTTTTAATAAGAGTTGGTTTCTTTTAGTATGTGTGGGATGTGCGGCCTCTGTACTAACATTGATTTGCTTTTAGGTTCACTTATGATTTTCTCTTTGCCAATATAAAAACTCTTTTAAAAAGACCGACTTTCTTATGAATCTTGGCAAGACTTCACTTTACAAAAAATGTAACGAGTATTTGCTTTTAGAGCATGAAGTGTTATAATTACCATGAAGACATTCTTTTCTTAAATTCTCATTCACATCTGGTCCATTATGTTTTTGTGTGACCGCCTGTGTGGTCTTCCTCAACACGATTTGCTTCTTAATGCAATTAGGTTGTAATATCGATTGGCTTAATGGAGCCACACCCGGTCCCATCACTAGGCCTTTATGCGAACCCATGTGTGGCCCTTCTTCCAACATCGATTCAACATCGATCTGCTTGCTGGGGTAACGTGAGGAACTGGTGTGTGTGGGTACACCATGAAAGCCCAGTTCGTCACAATATATATATATATATATATTGTTATCTTTAGTTGAATAGCGCGAGAACGAACAGATTAACCAATGAGTTTTTCTAAAAGTGTACAGAACTTAACAAAAAACGCGTTATTTTCTGTTGTTCTAAGGCTCGGTATATTATCAATGTCCAATTAAGTAATCACTATGGTAACCACCAGTCAGAAGCTTTCTTATTATTTAATTACATTGTTATATCCGACATAAATTTTAACTGAACATTGATATTCTGTATTTTATCCAATGAGCATTTTCCTGATTGTGTACTAAACTTAAAAGTGTCTGTTATCCCCAAAAACATTTTTACCACGTAATCTAGGCTATGATATTTTAAACATTATATCTTGTACTTGTGATTTTACACTATATTTAACGCTTTTTGATCCTGTAATTTGCAAAAATTTGCGTTTTAGTGAATTTCATAAATCGGCTTTAACTTGCATTTTTGTTTTCACATATGCTAAAGAATCATACTAATTTAAAATGGGCATTTCGAAAAAAATTTCTTGGAACTGTCCAAAAATACACACTCAATCACGCCAAAATATGCGTTCCGAAATAGTTACACCCCTTCGACCGAACCACTTTACCAAATTACTAAAACAAAACGTACATGATTTTTTACAGAATACTTAGTCGAGTGAGTACGTCAATGATTAGAAATTTGTTTTTAGACCAAAATCCTCGAAGGTCACGGGGCATAAAGATCGTCCCCATGTTATTTCTTATGGGATAATTTTGCCGATGGGACCCACGTCGAAAATATGTAAGTTTAGATTTTATTTTCGGGTATGGGTGGACCCAATATTGTTTCTGTAACTTTGTACATTCATGATAAGTTTTGCCTAAATAAAATATATATTTTTAGTTGAAATACCCTTTTAACAAACGGGGACTTACTGGTTTTTACAAAAGTGTTTAGTGTGACTTACCCCTTTCGGAAAAAAGTAACATTATAAGGATTGAAGAGAAATTATAACATTGACGGGATGTTTCGTCGCGTCGTGGTGGTGAATAATTAACATTATTCCTTACTTCCCGACGTAGCGTCATCACAGTGGATGACATTTTCAAGGGACTGCTGTTCTTTCGTTTGTTTGCCTCTGTTGCAATCGTTCACTTCTTCTTGGAACTGCCAGGATGGCGGTGGACGGCTCTATTTGTTGTT
The DNA here is from genome assembly GCA_024449915.1 of Sweltsa coloradensis. Classification (NCBI taxonomy): domain Eukaryota; kingdom Metazoa; phylum Arthropoda; class Insecta; order Plecoptera; family Chloroperlidae; genus Sweltsa; species Sweltsa coloradensis. The sequence continues at coordinate 74,801 of JAMZAV010004227.1, forward strand.
GTTGTGGTGGTGGTTGAGGTGGTTGTGGAGGTGGTGGTAGTGGTGTAGGTTGGTCTTGAGGATGAAGATGCTGTTGATGCTGTTGATGCTGTTGTTGATCTGGTGGTAGTTCTTGGTTTGAACGCATTTTTTCTGCTGAGAGGTGATTAATTAAATTAATGGCAGGAATCCACGAATCACTCAGTTTGTAACCACCTACATCTCCATTCATATTGTTAGGTGTTTTTGAAATTTCAATTGACTCCCTTATGAGTCTAGGCCAGAAAGCCGATTCTTGGCAAATTATTTTTGTTTCATCAAAAAGAATCTCATGCCTTGAGTCAGCCATATTGTCTATGGCATGCTTAGCAATTGCAGACAACTCGACGTGACCCTTATTACAATGGTTTTTATGTTCTTTTACCCTTGTTGCCACTGTTCTTAAAGTCTGGATTATTACATAATCCTCGCACTCGTCGTTTTGCTATACTATACTAGCGAAGACGCCGGTGGGGGTGTGTTAGTATCTATATTCTGGCGTATTCAGCATTTTTATTATACACCATGATATAAGTATATAGAACAGGCAAAATTGTTTTACCTATAGAGATTCGAACGTTCAACATCGCGGTAAAATGATAATAATTTTCATGACTATATCTTTAATGGGTATTTTGTATGTATGGAAACAAAGAGAGAAAGAACATTTTTCGACTTTTGGTAATGTAAAGTTCACTCAACTGGGAAAACGATAAAGTCGTTGTTAGACGAATGAGCGAGTCATGTGTTGAGTACCCGGTAACATTTCTGGATCAAGCCAGTTTGGGTCTTTCCTTCGTAGCCTATAATAGGCTAGAATGACGCTTTATGGCCTTACAGTTGACGCGCCCTTATAACATGTTTTACTCAAAACTATTATTTTTACCTTATATATCAATTAACTTTAAGGCAAATGTTCCCGGGTACTCAACACATGACTCGCTCACTCGTCTAAATACGACTTTGGCTTTTTCCTAGTGTATAGTTGGCTAAAAGGCGCCTTTATACCCGGAATATGCGCGGAATACAACAACAATTCAAACAACGGTCGGGTTAGATTTTGTTATTTCTGGAGTGTATTAAAAATTATAGAACATGTTTTGGAATGCATATTATACAGTACTATGGAAAACATAGCCAGTACGAATTACGTGTAAAATTGCAAGGTTTACTCAATATGCGAGCGGAATTTTGAGGGACCTTGAGCGTGTAAGATTCGATACACCTTGGTCACTTCACGCATTCACCGCCTAACAAACATGATTCGATAAAAAAAATTTCTTCAAGAACAAAACCATTGTCGTTAAATTAAATCCTACACATTTTCAGCCAATTTTTTTATTTATTATTTCTTAGGGTTTAAATCGCAACGGATTTTGCTCATTTTTCAGTACACTGGTCTCGAATATCTGTTTAATAATTCAGCTCAGTCTGTTTGGTCGTATGGCATCGAACAAACAAACATTTTACAAACAGACATTGTCAGAACGAGACCCGTTCGACTTGCGTTGTAACTTGTAAAACTCAGCCGCTGATACTCCCTCGTCTAAATATGCTTGATTTATGTACCTGACAACACAAAATGTTAAATTAAGTTGGGGTACGCACATTCTTTTTAGTTTGGAAAAATGGGTTGAAACACGTTTAAACTTTTATCAGCACAGTTAAAATATTGAACGAACTATTATATTATTTCCATCAATAGTTGCAAAATATACTTTTTTGCCAAGCTGTGGATTTAGTCACGGGGTAGTGTAATTTTATGTCGTTAAGAGTGCGAAAATGTAGAATGGAACATGATCGTGGCCCTTCTTTTGGATTTCAATTATTTTGAGTGTGTAAGGCCGCCGCTTGGCTGTCGTATTACAAGTTTTTTTTAGGCACGGGTTAAACTATTACCATTGCTATTACCCAGGCGTTACTACGAGTGTAATACTCCAATTTCCCTGGCTTCAAGTTCAAATGTTGACAATATGAAATGAAGCCAGTTGTTATTCGAGTCAAGTGTAAAATGCTGATCAATACTATCTTCACGTCTAATACAAATTGGCTTCCAATCGTTTTGAGATCTGAGCGATGATAAATCGACAAATAAAATCATGGCAGGTTAGGTGTCTCAAGCACTAAGCTTATTATTATGTTTGGATGTTGATTGCTGAATTCAAATCCAATTAATATCATATTCATTATTATTTTTACCAAAAGAAGCCTGTTTTAGGGTGCAATGTATGCCCTTGTTAAGGTAAACTATAGGCCTAGGTAGGCCAATGATGCGGATAGGACTATAGTGAAGGGATGCCCGAGAGCTGTTTAAGAGGAATAATTCCCTTGCATTCACATTAGCGACTGAGGAAAACCTTGAAATAAACCTTCAGTCAGGATTGCCGGTCTCGATGGGATTCGACGTCCTGAATCAGAGTGAAACGCTAGCGCTCGAGCCAACACTCTCAATCATATGGGGTTGAGATCTGTACCAGTATATCATATCATGTTTGATTGCGTATATTTTGGAGGATACATTTTATTGATATGGTTATGTTTTTAAGTGTCTTTAATTTTAAAATGCAAGTGGGAGTTTCCAGCTATTTCCAAGAAAATGGAGAAAACATTTTTTAACCACGGGCACGGGAGAAATCAAAATAGAGAGAGGCGCTACTTAATCAACAAGTGGTTGATTAAGAATAAAAAAATCAAATAATTTACCACTAAACAGGTTCAGTAAAAATCTTTTAAATCATAAGAAAAACTGTGTTCTTTTGATACCTACCAAACTGATCATTACAGGATTCAGAAACAAGATTGTTGTAAAAAATAGAAGTACAACTTTATTTTATTATTAACTAGAAAGATTTAAAAGAATTTTTCTTCCTGTATTGAGGGAATAAATCAAATAAATAAATTGTATTTAGAGTTTACCCACTCAGTTAGATAACTGATTTTCAGTGGGGGACAGTAAATCAAAGCGACTAAGTCCACCCTGTAGGCCCCGACGCAATCGACGAGTGAGCGATAACCAACCAAAGATAGATATTTTTAATAGGAAATATAGCAATCAGTGGTATGGACAGTGCGAACACCCGCGGAGAAACGCCAGAATCAACAAGGCCGATTCAGAGCAACTCTGAATTTATTATGTGCTTCGTTGCTAGGACGGCTGCAAAGTCACCGTTTACAAACTCCTAAGACACGAACTGATGGACTTAAGTCCAAATCAGTGACTTTGACGGGAATCGAACCCTGGACCTTCTGCATTGGAAGCAGATACGCTAACAACAAGACCAGCGAGCCACACAACTGATAATGAATGATAATGAATCCGGATTTACCGTTTAGGGGAAAACGTGTACTTTGACTTCCGGGGGTTTGTTGTTTAATTTTTATTTCCTGTTTTATCGGCACTACGACTCACACGCACAGTCGGACATAACAGTGATGCTTATTTGGAAACATTGCTCCCTTAAATCTGGTAATATGTTCTGATAGAAACATAGTATATTTTATGGGTATTTTCTTGTAAACACCCCCTTAATTTTAGGGTGTATAAAATAAACTCAAGAAAGTGTGAAAAACTGGCAGGGTATTTGTCAATCAATCTTTTTTTGGTGGACGTATTATTGTAAATAAAGTTGGTAAATAACAGTCTTCGCCCCTAATAAAATAAATAAATAAATTGTATTTAGAGTCCACCCACTCAGTTATATAACTGATTTTTAGTGGGGGACAGTAAATCAAAGCGTCTAAGCCTACTTAGTAGGCCCCGACGCAATCGACGAGTGAGTGATAATCAACCAAAGATCGATATTTTTAATAGGACATATAGCAATCAGTGGTATGGATTTTTTTTGATTTTTTTTATTACTTTTACAAAGATTTTGGTTCTTCCAACACAGGAGCTATTACACACTCTCAACCCATAAGCTCTTTCCGACATTCATATAGCTAACTACGTAATTAGGACTTACCGTCTAAACTTGGTCCAGTCAAACCACGGCGGCAGCTCTGGGTGATAGTTGGCTTCAATGGGCGTCGCGGCGCCCTGGCTCAGCAGCACCTCCAGCTGCGTCTGCACCGACGCCCTGTCCACCAGCGAGCTCCTCTCCCCTGAAGACATGACACACGGAATATCTCAGAAGAAAGAATACAGAAGTTACCAAAGTCCTCCGCCGCACTCTCCCATTGTTCCTCGTCCAAACAACATGTTAACACTTTCACGGATTGTTTCATATCACCGCAATAACATCGCAAATGAGCGGAACCCTAGCCCGATCATCACGATGGTCACGCCTTTGGGTCTGAGAAGCACGTAGCCTTGTTGGACAAATTGCTGTCGCGACCGCGTCGAATACGAATAAGATGTTATTAGATCCCCCGTCTATGATACGACGTACATACAAAACATGTTATTCGGGGAGCGAGACTTTGTCTGGCCTCGACGGAATTGTGTCGAGGAAGCATTAACAAATTGTTATACTGATAACAGACGAGAGACTTGAACTCGGGGGGCCTCGGGTTCGTTTCCCGTGACCTGATGTGTAAATGCGCATTCTTTAAGACAACACTCATCTTGCACGTACTGCATGATTATCTACATACTAGGAAAACGCTTATGTCCCGCCGCGTTGATGGATGAGCTTTTTTTAAAAAAAATTAGTTTGCGTAGGACCACTTTTCTTTGCAAGTGCTTTTTGAATGCATTGTAGGTGATTGTTGTCAAGTTTTTATTGTAACTTGTTAATTGTTATTATAAATCTAAAAAAACTCATATTAAAACCTTTATTCTTTGGATTCTGGCTAACTTTTTCAACTTTTTCTTTCAAAAAGCAATCAGAAAAAAACAAAAACGCACGAAAACAACCCGTTTGATCAGAATCAGCCCAAATGTCACGAAAATATCGCACTAAAAATCGGAAAAAATCGTAAAAGTACGATATTCATGAGAAATATTTCTTCGATGGTACCCAAAAACGTAGCAGTTCAGAGATTTCGAAGGTCCCCTCCAATTTTCATCAAGATCGCATATGCCGTTTGCCCGGTAGAGAGCGAACAAACAGACAGACAGAGAAAAAAAAACACCGGAGCTAAATTTTTTGAGGGGTCAGTGAAATTGAAGTCTTCGCTTCGCTCATCCAATTACAAAGTAGCTGCCTGAAATATATGCTGCTTCAAATTTATTTTTAAAATCTGTTATTGCAGAGACAGTAAAGCCACACTAGGTTTTCTTGATCTCACAAACATGTAGGTAATATGTTGAAATGTTGAAAATACAATTAAATAGAAAACACAAGCATGGGAACAAAAGTTAGTCAACATCTTAACGATGTATTATGACGAGCAAGTTACAAGTTGTACGGAGCAAGATACAAACTACAATTCAGAGATTAAAATGTACCCGTCCTGATGGTCTGTGGGAGATCCGTGGTTCGATTCCCGGCTGGGGCGGACTTTTTTAATTTCTGAATTGTAGTAAATAATAATTACACCTACAGGAGTGTTTCCCGACTAACCAAATCGAGAGAAAAAAAAGCAAGTGCTGGTCTATCATCAATTTGATGTCTTTTGAAAAGCAGAAGACAATCATTTATGTCAGTTGGTATCTATATTACGATTGTAATGAAAATGTGCACTTTTTCTGTGTGTATGTATGATGAATTTGATGATTATCAAGATACAAATTTCAAAAAGAAGAACCAAAGCGTTTGTTTACTTAAATAATGGAAAACATGTATTGCTTCCGCGAGGTTTGGTTATAGTCAAAGATTTCTATTTCCATGATATAGTTGCAATATTTGTTGGATCTGTGTTGGCAGGCGGCCATGCAAATAGCATTTGAAACTAACCAAAGCGAATATAATAATAACTTCCCAAATAATTCAGTAAAATATTATTACAAATAATAATAAAAATAATAAAAATAATTATTGTACTTCAAAACATAATAAGTATACAAAACGTGTAAACATACAGCCAAACTACTAAACACAACATGCTCCTGTTAATTTTCTTAGTCCTTGTATTCATTGCATGCTGGTTACTATACTGCAATTAAATGTTAAAAAAATTGAGCTTAAAGGTAGTAGGTAGGTAGACTACCTATACTAAGCTTAAAATATAGGTATTACAAATAGTATATGTCTTAGTTCTTAAGGCTATTCCACCGCGTTTTTCTATTTTCCAAAATATGCTACTAAGTCAAAATATAGTGAATGGCTTTGAAACATGGCTATTTTAGAAAATCAAAAATATTTTTTCCAAATTTTTCTGATCCGGTACACGGCCAATATAGCCACCTCAAAATAATTTCAAACTTCAATTCGCCAGGGCACACCATTCAACGTAGGGTGTTGTGCTTTTGTGACATTAATTTTCAACTGTTTTTCTTTGGACTGACTGAGAGAAAACAGATTTATTTTAACAATTGTCTTTCCAGCGAATTTTTTCGTTTGGCGGTATTTTTTACCGATTTGTACCGCCAAACGAAAAAATTCGCAGGAAAGACAATTGTTAAAATAAATCTGTTTTCTCTCAGTCAGTCCAAAGAAAAACAGTTGAAAATTAATGTCACAAAAGCACAACACCCTACGTTGAATGGTGTGCCCTGGCGAATTGAAGTTTGAAATTATTTTGAGGTGGCTATATTGGCCGTGTACCGGATCAGAAAAATTTGGAAAAAATATTTTTGATTTTCTAAAATAGCCATGTTTCAAAGCCATTCACTATATTTTGACTTAGTAGCATATTTTGGAAAATAGAAAAATGCGGTGGAATAGCCTTAAGAAGCTTAAATTTGTAAACAAAATTTCTGTTTTGTGTATACCATACTTTTCTCCAACTGTTGTACTTCACTCTTAAGTATGAAAGTAATTATAGCATTTCATGTACGGTAACATGTTCCTTCTACCAAATATATTACTAAACCACACTTATAATACTACTATGGTATAATACTATAAATCAGTTCATTATATCTTCAATATTATAAATATGGCAAAATGTTCCTTCTACTGAGTTATATTTGTCCTTGAATTCTCATCATTATTACATTATATTATGTACTTAGCAGTAAACTGCACTTAAATGTAAATGTTTATTTGGAATACTTATTTCTTAAGCAGCCTAAGTTTGTACACAAAATGCCTGCTTTGTATTAATTTATAACGGGCACCGCAGCCAAGCCGCGGTGCGCTACACACTCAGGCACCTTATACAGCAAGCAGAGTTGGGGTGATTTCGAGGTGTCACCCAGCCATCATGAAACGTGATGTGAACTTGAATTGGTTGGAATCGAAGCATTCTTCTTGGTGAATTCCTTAAAATATGACTTGAAACATGCTCAAAATCACTTTAAGGACGTTAGTTACTACTGGCTACTACTACTATCTAATTCGTCAGTTTCAATTGCCCAGCGATTCTGACCAAACGGGTGGGGCTACAACGTTCATATTTTACATGGACATTAAGGTAATAGTGATGTAATTCCCTTTGAAAGAAAAAGTTTAAAAAAATTGCTGGAAGGCTTCCAAATAAAGGTTTTAAAATAAGCCTTATACAGGCATACAATCAACAAGTAACTATAGTTACGTGACAATAATCGCCTACATTGTTTACAAAAAGCAAGTCTTTGGACCAATATATTTTTTCATTCTATTGTTAATTGGTAATACCATAGCAATTTAAATCGACTTTGATAAAATTATTATATTTTAACAAATTATTTTGCAATAGAAACTCGAAAAAGTAATGACATCCCACACATTAAACAAAAACTTGTAAAAATACTGCCAAACCTTACACACTAAAAAGAAATGAGATCTAAAAAAAGGGCCAAGCTCATGTACCCTTCCACAAAATTTGCGTATTCTTAATTCATAAACGACGACGACGACGACGACGACGACGACGACATAAACGACAGTGTCCCGTAACAACACCCTTGAAAAACTTGGCAAAAAAGAATTTGCATGACCATTACGTTAAAATTAATTAGAAAAAAAGAATTTGGATGAACTATTACGTTTAAATTAGTCGTTGCAAATTCTATTTTGCCAAGCTTTTAAAGGGTGTTGTTACGGGACACTGTACGTTTATGAATTAAGAATGCGCAAATGTGGAAGGGTAGATGAGCTTGGCCCTTTTTTTAGATCTCATTTCTTTTGAGTGTGTAAGGTTTGGCTGTATTTTTACAAGTTTTTGTTATGTGTGGGTCCTTGTTACATTGAACAACAAGAAACGGCGTCAACGCTAGCAAATATTTTGCTAAAACACTTAAAATCTATGTAGAAATCTCGTGCCGCGAAGAGCCTCGCTAAAGCACATGAAACTAACACGGCACATGTAGTAGTTGGTTCTGCCACAAATACTCCTTGCACAGGGAAGGGAAGTGACTCACTGGGCAGTCTTTGAGGGCGGGCGGCAGGTCGTCAACCCGGAAAGAAAAAGCACGTCGGCCAAGCACTCCTTTGGCCGGAGGGGGTTGGAGGCGGGGGTGCCTACTATAGTGGTCCCAACGAAAGAATGCAGATGGCTCGAAATTGTTTTCCCAACATAACAACTTACTGCAAGTAAGGGCGGGGGGGGGGGGGGGGGGTCTTAACTCTATTCACGCTAGCTCTAGTGCTAGCGTGGATCTTGCACGCGGAGGAACTCTGTGATCTATCACAGATCATTTTTGCTTGCGTTGGTAAAAGATATTTATCTTTCATTCAGAAAGGCGACATTCCATTTACCGTGCATTCATACAACCCCCATCACTACAAACCATCTGCATTCTTTCGTTGGAGCAAGTATATCGTCGCCTCTCAACACGCGGCCCTGGATGATGCGCGCGCACACGTCAAAATCAGTGACGCCGCTGAGACATCTTTTAAAAAACACCATGGTCGGTGTACTGCAGGTGCATTGTCATTGGCATAACCTGCTTCTGGTCACAGGGTGGGTATATATAACTAACTTAATTAAAGTATACCATACTTTTCTCCAACGACGTATGTATGATATCTTGGGCAACGGTCATTCGCCCGCAGCCAATCGCACGCGACTGCTTAGGCGAACACGAACTCGGCCCTGTATACACCTTCCCGAGTTGGGGGGTTTTCAGCTATCTGCACACGCCGGCCCGAAAATTTACAATCTTGAAACTCGGTATATGACCTGATATGTGATCCATGACCTACAAAAAAAAATCACCCTGGTCTGATAACCCGTTGTGTTTGAAAAAAGTGCTAATAATTTGGGTGCTCGACACCTACCGTCGTTGAATGCGAGAACAAGCTAGAAGATTTTGAATGGTAAACTTTGTCATAACAATCCGGCGCCGCCACCAAAAGATCTACACACAGCGATTTTTTTTCACTTCTTCGACGAATTGATCATATAGATCGCCCCCTCTACTGGAATGTCCCTTGCCCGTGCTTTCGAGAATAGTTTTTGTTATTATTGTTATTCCACACGAGTAAGAGGTACGTCAATATAGCATTTCTCAACTGTCGTTTTATACAGAGTTTTGCAGAATATATTTTTTGGCCATTTTCAAAAACTTGTATGAAGAAAAAATAAAAATTATGTCATCAACTGATTAAAAGTGTGCAAAGTAACGCTTTTGTAGCCTCTATTCACAAAATATGTATGTGTGTGTGTGTATGTATGTGTTATTTTCATGTACCTCCATACCTATAGGGCTACAAGGGCAGCTCAACCTGTCGTTCTCATGACGCGAGTAATAAGTCGATCAATAACGTTATAGAATATATCTGTTGTTTTGTTTCTTTGTGTTGTTGTTTAGTCATACTCATCATGTCAATTATTTTCTATTAGAGTTGCTACTGTGGTTCTTGTCGTCGTTGAAGTGTTCGTTTGCTAGTTGTTTTTATCATCGATTGTAGTAATATTATTGTCGTCGGTGTGTTCGTGTAGTTTCATCAAAATGTTATTTGTTTCACAGCTTAGCCTACATACTGACACGTTTTGTTCCATTCCTATTGGTCTATATGTAGAGTTGTTATAACGTTTTAGGTTTCTTATGCTTAATAGGTATACAGTAAACATATATTTTGTAAAATGCTTCAAAAGGCTAATTTTACTAAAAACATTGTTTTTCCGTACCTGTTGAGACCTACTTTAGAAATGTATTCTAACATTTCATGTGTCAACATTGAATTGAATGTTCCTATACGTAATCATTTACCATTGCAGGAATGTCCAAGGTGACAAGAATTCATACATACGCACAAACTCGCGTACACCGAGTACCTCTCTGTATTAATTATAATAGAAAGGATTCAAGAAAATAGCAGTCAAACCCAGCACCGTCTGTAAGATGAGGAAGACCTTGAAGCTGGATATGGCCTCAAGTTTAGAGACAAACGGTTCCGGAACTGACCCGACTTGATCCGACGAACAACTGGAATAGTTTCGTTTGTTACCTCTGAACTATCTACATACTTGATGATGTCCCCGTCTTCTTTGTCAAGTATGACACAGATGTGCTGTGCCTGAGGCCATAGGCGTGCCCAGGGGGGGGGGGGCAGGGAGGGCCTTGGCCTAGAGTTCTTAAAAATTCACTAAAGATAATTGATAAAAAATTAAAAATAAGAAATATATCCACTTAGTTTCTCGAAACCTACCTACAGGTACCTTTTTCTCTTATCATCTCACTTTTAAATAAGGTTAACAACAAAAATACCTTAAGGTATTAAGTGTAAATAGTAGCCATTCTTACTCTCAAATACGTTTTTAGCCTTCCCCTAAAAAGTTAAGCCCCAAAAAATTTCGACTCCGGCGGCTATAGGGCTATGCCCCAGACCCCGTCTCTCCTCCACCACCGCCATTCCCCCATCGAAATGGCGGTGGGGGATACAGGATACGGTGGGGCGATCGCTCCCCCCATATCATTCTTTAAAAATTAAATATTTAATATTATTCTATAATAATAGATTATTATTTTATCATGCAAACCTCTGAAATGTAAAACATTAATATGTAGCCATATAATATGCTGTGAATTGTAAGCTCTACATGACGACAAAACAAATTGACGCACACAAACTACATTGTTTCGGTATTGCATTCAGCCCACAACTAATTTCTAAAACGCACCAAATGCATTTTAAAAACCTGGTATTCAAAAAAAATCGCCTGTGGTGCTATGATTATGGGGGGCTTTTCCCCCCATACCCCCATGCTTGATCCCGTTCCCACAGATATACACGCAGGCGTAAATCGCCACTCCATGATTATGTACTAGATCTGCCACTGTTTTGTGCCCCCCCCATTAGAAAATCTCTGCGCACGCCTATGCCTGAGGCTAAGGCTCGCAAAGCCAGTTGGGTAACTAAGAATAATTTCGGCGATGTTAAAGTGCGCTGAAGTTGGGGTCTGGGGTGAAGCCCCAGCTACTAGGGGCACTTTCGCCAACACCAGTTATTACTTGATGTTTCAACTGAACAATTGGAACTCAATGGATTACTGTTTGTTTATTAAGAATATTAGTATAAGGATACATTGGAGGTAAAATACAATTTGATAGCCGAACTAAACCATCATATTGTGTATAGAAGAATGTTATGCCCAATGACAGAGACAGTAAAACAAGACTTTCTGCTCTTCGACTCTTAAGGGGAATCCCTAGACCCAAATATGATTTCTTAAGAATGCAGTAAAGACGCGTCTGGAAAGTAAGAAGAATGTAAGAGGGGCTTAATAAAAGAGCGGATAATTTGTTTGAAATTTTTGACGGGACATAACCTTTAAATT
>JAMZAV010004228.1:0-56489 GCA_024449915.1 Sweltsa coloradensis
TCAACATGCGCATCATGCTCACGGAAGGAGAAAATATCCTGAGATACTTTGTCACAGAAAAGGTGGTAATGACTTTAGTAGGGATTCTACTGAGCAAACATAACCCACACCACAAAATTAGTAATACCACCCTTGACGCAATTATATACTCACGTCGGCAAAGTTTCTCAAAGAAAGAGGTCTGAGCCCAGTGGGTGTGACTTGAACAGGCACATTGGCTCGACTCATCATGATTAACATGGATAACTTGAAGGGCTTAGAAGCTTCATACCAATCACACTCGTACACAGCCAGGGCAACCGCTGAGCTCTGAAACATGGTACATAGACCGGTAGAGCTTTTCCGCCTCCCACACTCGTATGCGGCCTCAAACACCGTTTACATTAACTATCCCTTGACGATCAGGAGAAAATAATAATTTAACATTCTCATGCTCACCACCACAAAGAAGGAACGGTTTAGTAAGTAATAAACCAATTTAGCTTAATTATTAGTGCATCTGAGTGTCAGCAATAGTAAAGGGAATGCGCTAATTTAACACTCGCATGCACTACTAATCGGTTCACACCCTTACGACATAAGTATATTAATTATTTGATAGTTATAATCAATTATTAAAATATTATATGTTATTTATTTTATCTTCTAGGCCCGGAGTAGAATTTGGCCAAGGGTTTTCCTATGTTGATTGAACGTGTCAGGCAAAGTCCGCCTCGTAAACATCAGATATTTCGTAAAAGGATTTTTTCACTCTCTGAAACTGGAGGCGAGCTCTGGCAGTCGTCGTCGGAAACAAGGTTATGTATAATATAGTAATATAATCAATAATTGTTCATGTTAGGAAGGATATATGCCATAGATTGATGTGCTCCCTTTATTATGCAGAGGCAAAGTTAAATACAAATATGGCTTATATTGCAAAATAAAATCCAAATGTTCAACTCTTGCTAAATCCCAAATCAGGAATGTATTTATTTTTAAATAATCAAACTTTATAAATTAATTTTTCACAGGATGTTTTTTCGTAGTGTAATCTATGGTGGTACTAAGTAACATTTCCGATATTGGAGTCACATATTACAAAAGTATTCCTTTAATTCAATCTCTATAAGGAACTCTAAAAAGTCCAGATCGCTATTATTTTTAAAATTAGTGAGAAATTTCAATTTACCAAATTTCAATGACAATTGAATTTAGTGAGGAATTGGACAGCTGACAATTTGTATTGGAATTGATGACGGCTAAGAGAACTCAATCTTTAATGACTTTAATGACAGTAAAACACCTCGAGAAGAAGGTTCCGTAAGGGTTGCCGGTGGCGAGTTTCGAACCCGCGACTTTCTGAATCAGAGTCGCACACGTATCGTGTGAGCTACCTATATCGCTACTGTGTGACTGTTGTTTCAAGTACAGACATGCAACTCTGCAACCATAACATTCAAAGTGATGTACCTACATTTGTGCTACTCTCTTTCGATACAAAAATAAATAAATACATTTTAAAGAAATTCATAAATACATGTTTCTAATAAAATTTGGTTATTTTACGAAGATTCAGAATTCAATATGTTTTCTTACCCCAGACGTAATGAGGTCAAAGAGGAAATTGTACTGAAAGTAGATGAAGACGAGCTGGCTGCAGACAAGCGCACACATTATCTCCTTGAATGTGATCTCAGATGCCTGAAAGTCAAATTTAAATTTCATATTTACAAACTAAAAATATGTTAACCAACATTTTTTCAATACACAAGTTATATTGTTTTTATTTATTATTATTTATTTATTGTTATATATTTATTTATTATTTTAATTATATATATTATTAAACGAGGGAGCGGAGCGACCGAGTTTCTCCATTCAACTCTAACGGCTCTCATTCTGTGATTCTGTCTGTCTGTCTATCTGTACGTCGAAAATCAGCCGACCCGCTAAACAGATTGGGCTGAAATTTTAAACAGACATCCGGTACGAGATTACTGAGAACTGCTAACAAAATCAGCTAGATTCATTGCGATTTAATCCTACAATAAATAAAAATGTAATTTTTAAAATATCGATAGCATTTGTTTAGTAGCAGCTATCGGGACCACATCTACGTGGCTTGCATGGCCTATTGGTAAGCATTTAGACTACCGCACGGAGGGTTGGGGTTCGATAACACATTAGCTCGAACTTTTTTATATTTTTACACCAACATATATTTTTGAGGGTGTTAAATGGGTAATAAAACTTAGGTGATTTTGTTTTATCTTGGAAATTTGGTAATGTTTCACGCTAATACGTTTTGAACATGATTCGCATTTTAAATGTTCAATTTTAATAACTAGGGAAACGCCAAAGTACCCGGGAACATCGCCTTTTCTCCCATATACCTAAGGCTCGATCTAGCCCAGTATGGGGAATGATACCGGATACTATACACATAGGTCACTCACTCGTTTAACAACGACTTTGGCGTTTTCCTAGTACTAGGGAAACGCCAAAGTCGTTGTTAAACGAGTGAGTGAGCCATGTGTTGAGTACCCGGTAACATTTGCATTTAAGTTGATTGGTATAGCCTATAAGGTATAAACGATAGGGTTTTGAGTTTAGCTGGTGAAAGAGCGCGTCAACTGTAAGGCCATAATGCGCCACTCTAGCCTATGAGCTACATGGTACAGATATGACCATGCGGGTTCCTTTTTCGACGTTCAAGTCTGCCCCCAAATACCCGACCAGAAACTTCGGGTACCCGCACACCAGTAGTATATTCTAGTACAAAGAATACTCACAGTGTAAAACATATCGTTGGGGACATGAACAAAGAATTTTGTATTTTCAATACAAGCGTAACAGGCTGTGGTGACAGAAACGCTTGCTTAGGAACAGCCGTACAGCCCAAACTTTCTCTGTATCTACAGAGGCTACAGCCTGCAAGGATTGGCTGTTATATTTTTTTTTCTTTCTCTCTCTCTTCAACGTCTATCCTTTTCCTAGCTAAAGCCATAATAAGCCTAAACCTGAATTATTTACATTACTATTGATATTATTAGTTTTTAACATGAATGAGCCATGGGAGTGTTTTTTACCACTTGAATATCACATGCAGTATTTTCTTTCTGCGTTTAATCGATTTATTTATTAGTTAGGTACTATATCGGCCTACATTAATTAAATGTGCACGAATTTTTGAAACTTGTAACGGTCATTAACATTAATTATAAGAGTGATTGTAGATTAATCGGCCAATCCACCCCACCCTTGTAGTTTACACTTATGACCGTTACAAGGCTCAAACGTGAAATGCATATTTGATTTAATGTAGGCCGATAATACCTAACAATAAAAAAGGAAAACTCAGAAAAAATTGCTGCATGTGATTTTCAAGTGGTAAAAAAATCTCGTGGCCAATTTTTGCCCAATGCCATAATTTATTTCTTTGAAAAATATAAGTTTTTTTTATTTTAATGGCTTAAGTCTTTATGTAAATTAAATTATCAAAATTATATAACTAGGAAAACCCCAAAGTCTCTTAGCGAGAGATTTAGCCAGTTTTGAGACCGGTACATTCCCTGTTTTTCCCCTACCTAGGCAGAACCCAGCAGGTTCTTCTTCCTAGCCCATCTAGGCTAGAGTGGCGCATTATGGCATTCAGTTGACGCACCCTTATACCAACTAACTCAAAACTTATCATTTATACCTTTTTTGTCAATCAATTAAATGCACATGTCCCGGGTATCAACACATGACCGCTCACCGTCTAACAACGACTTGGCGTTTTCCTAGTATTAGAAGAATGGTTTTGTACGTTCAAAAATAGTGCTTGTGGCGATTTGAAAACGACACTAAGCATATTCTCAAAAGTAAAAAACAGGTAAGATTTGGGGTAAGATGGTGGAAATTTGAGCTCTTTGCAAAAATGAAGCTTACAGGTGTCTTTTTATCCTCTGCGAAAGACTGTGGAGGGAATTTCCTCTGGATCTGAAGGGCTCTCAAATGAAGGCGCGATTTCAAGAAACTTTTTCGGGAATCAATAAAGAACAAGTTACACTTTATGTAATTTTCACATTCAAATTTGTTATTTTTTAAAGAGAATTGTAAAATTTTAATCATTTTTCTTTTAAATTTCAAACGCGTTTTTTTTTATAAGGGTTTAACTTTATATTTTTTGATGTGGTATTTAAATTAGGCATATAATTTTAATTTTTTCAATGTTTTATGTGGGTAGGCCATACTATTGTTTTTAAATCGTGAGTTTTAAGAGTTTTAAATATCTTTTTTTGTTTAAATGTACAAAAATGCCAATTTTAAAACCTACTTTAAATCAATTTTTTTATATTTACATTCGGGGATATCACACACAATTCTGTGTTTAAGGGCTACGTGTGTGATATTCCTTATGTTTGTACACAATATGATCATTGAATAGTAATAACTTTATTTTTTTTATCCAGAACAGTTTTAAGTCAAAAATAATAGGATAATAAAAAAAAAAATTATAAAAAGTAGTTTTCATTTTGACGGACTTGTGTCAAATGAATTTTTCCCAACCAATAATAATTATATATACAAAAAAAAACATCTTAAACAAAAAAATTTAAAATTTTTAATTTGCTCGAAAATTTTAATTAGAAAACCCATTTTGCAAGCCACCCTTATTTTACAAAAACAATAGTGAAAAAAATCCCTATTAGGATGAAAACAAAGATTTTAAGCATAATCGCTTTGGGGACATAGTTTTTGAATGTAGCAATTGTCGGAAATTTTTCCCGAAATGGGGTTTGAGGTTCTGGTTTCACCCTAGTCGGCCAAACTTTTACCAAAAATTTTTCATCAACAATACTATTATAATGATTAGTTTTAACATCCCACGAAATAACAGGGTGTAACACTCACAGTTTTAAGAAGAAAACCGCTGTCACCCCAAACGTAACCAAGTTGATAAATATAGCGACTTTCGGGTTTGTGTTCAGGCGGGAACCCCCAATGATTTGAAAAGCTAAAAGTAAACGATGTATTAAACTACAAGCTTTTTTCAATAGTAATGTTTTCATAAATCCCTCTCGTGGAAAATAACGGGATGGTATTTGGGGGAATTTGCCCGGTCAAATTTTGCAATTGACCAAGTAATTTTTTGACGGTCAAATATTTGGTCAATTTATTTGTAATTAATAGTGGGCACCCTTTATTTTTCAAATGAAACAAGATTTAAAATTTACATTCCCCTTTCAAATTTGAAATAGGACAGTTTCCCAAAAATTTTTTTGACAGGAGAAGAAAAGTGTAAAAAATGATACCCCATTTACTCTTTTTCATTATTTTAATAACATTGAACGGATCTATTGATAGACATTTTTCTGTATCTTTTACAATATAGGGGCCCCAAAATTACCTTTTTGAAAAAAAAATTAACATTTAAAGTCCCACTCTAAAAATAACCAATACATATTAAATATTTAAGGAAAGGGGGCGGAAAAGGAAGGCTACAACCAAATTTATTTTTTGAGCTGATTTTCCGATAAAAACCAAAATTTTTCTGTAAAGAACCGTGCATTTCTACCATATAATTAGGGAATATAATTTTATTTTGCTTTAAAAAAAGGGGGTGTAACAGGTAATTGCTGAATAAGAAATAACTTTTTAATTCAAATAAAATTCTTTTCCCCTTTCACATTTTTCTTTTTTAATAGTTTTTGATAGATGATTTCAAGATTTATGCTAAAAAAGATGTAATTGACATTCATACAACAAAAAGGGCCTGAAAACCCGACAGGTTGATTTTCAAGCGTCAAATGAAAAAAAATTTTGTTAGACAATTTTGAATTTATATATTATATTTGTTTATGTTGATTTCAAGAAAATTGACTTAAGATTTTACTGGGGTTCTTAGGGGAGTAAAAAGATTGGTTTTTGGGTTTTATGCCCTTGGTTTGGGGCTGTGGAGAACCTTTTAAAATCAACAAAACGAAAAACCCCTGGTTCGACTATTTTTAGATTTTTCGCACATTGACGTTCGGATACCTAATCTACGTTTATGTTTTCCCGTGGAGTTTCCCACAAAAAATATTTAGAGCAAAAGCATAGGTTATAATATATTTAACAATAGGGATTTGCTGGGACATGTGCTTTTGCTTTCTTGATTTTGTTTAGAAGTTAGGAGATAAGAAGGGTAGTGTTTTTTTTTTATTAAATAAAACTGAAAAAAAAACCATAAATAGACCGCCCAATGGTAATACACCAAATTTTGCTAATGTTTTGAGTTTATTTTTGGGTTCCCTTGATTTTTTACAAAATAATAAAATTAAAAACATAACCGTTTATTTCCAAAAACCAATTTTTTTTCTTTGTCAGTATCCTCACAATCACGTTTTACATTCACAGAAAAAAAAAAAAAAAAAAAAAAATTTTTATTTTTTAAAAAAAATTTTAAAAAAAAAGGAAGGAGAAAAAAAACGGGAAAAAAAAAAATGTGAAAAAAAAATAGAACCCCAAAATTTTTTTGCAATTTTGGTGCAGTTAGGAATTCCCTGTTTAAAAATCATCTTCTCTTTAGTTTGAGAGTAAACCCACACTTTCATTTTTCGTTTTAATTTCTCGTTTGGGAAGAACTTTTTTATTTTCGACCCTGCGATTTTTTTTTATTTTAGGCCCGTACTTTAGCGTTATTCGATTTTTCCCCCTCTTTCACCCCCTAAATTTTATTTATTATGGTTGGAGGGGAAGTAGTCACCCTTTTTTGTTTAAATCCTGGTTTCTTCGCATACCCACCTGCAAATTGAGAAAGGTCTGAATGGGGAGATAAAACACCTTCTGTTGTTATCATCCTGGTACTTTATATCGCGGACGACAACCCGTCGGCTACAACATTGCCAGCCAAAAGGTTTTGGATGGGGAGGGGTATAGTTAAAACCCCTTCTGTTGTTATCGTCCCTGTACTTTATATGCGGGGTACAACCAGCCGCCTAAACATCCCATTGGTTTTTCCAAAAAATCCTTCGGACCGCCCGTTTACTTGCTCCCGCCCCCTCTTGATTTTCTTACAAACTTCGAAATTTCGTTTTATCGGGTTACGAAAATTTCTTTTTGAAAATAAATTCAAAAAATTTTAGGAAGAAAGAAAGAAAAGAGAAAGGGAAAAAAACATTTTTTGTATGAGGGAAGGATTATCAAAACGGGTAAAGCCCCGGAAGAGAAATAACAACCAAAAAACCGTCAATTTAAAAAGTGTTTTATAAAGAAATGGAAAAAATAGGGTTTTGGAAACCTTTTTTTCTTTTATGGGTGAGCTTTTTTGGTAAGTTTTTAGTTTGCGTGGGATCTCTTTACTTTCACAAGTGCTTTTTGAACGCATTGTATTGTAGGTGATTGTTGTCAACTTTATATTGTTACTGTAAATTGTTATTATTTACCTAAAATTCTTATATTAAAACCTTTATTTCTATGGATTCAGGCTAACTTTTTCAACTTTTTCTTTCAAAATGTGATAGTCGCGAAATTAAACCACGCGAAATTACAGTTTATTTGTGATATCTCGAGAACGATGCAAAATATCTAAAAACTAATTGCAGACAGCCCTGTAGTTTTGGGAGAACTATAGCCTGTACGACTAGGAAAACGCTTAAGTCCCGCCGCGTTGATGGATGAGCGTAATTTTTTTTAAACGAAAAAAGCGAAAATTTTTTTAATAGATAATTTTTCGATTACACTCAAATTTCACACGAATATATTAATTCATAAAATTAAAGTTCTGTGAAAAAATCATTACAATCGGATAAAGCATGTAGGTTTTATACAGTAGAAGAATTTTTTTAAAAATCGAAAAAAATCGTAAAATTGCGATTTTCATGAGAAATAATTTTTCGATCGATTTTTCCCCCCGTGCAGTTCTTCGTTCAAAGATTTCATAGACATCCATAAATTTCATCGCAATTGGAGTATTGGTTTAGCCGGAATCGTGTTCACAGACACACAAAAATACAAAAAAAATGGGAAAAAAAAGAAAAAAAAACAAACATTCCTGATTTTTTCTCCAGTGTAG
The DNA here is from genome assembly GCA_024449915.1 of Sweltsa coloradensis. Lineage (NCBI taxonomy): Eukaryota > Metazoa > Arthropoda > Insecta > Plecoptera > Chloroperlidae > Sweltsa > Sweltsa coloradensis. The sequence goes on from JAMZAV010004228.1 coordinate 8,021, forward strand.
TGAAATGGAATCTTCGCTTCGCTCGCTACGCTCATCCAAAAAAATATTGTAATGTGATGGTATTTAAGTTTTTTATTTGAAATATTTGATAAATTAAATGCATCTTATACAAACCGCACCGATTATTATATTTGAATATTTTTTCTTGAATTATAAGTTACAAAACCACAGGGCTGTCCACGAAAATATCGCACTAAAAATCGAAACAAATCGTAAAAGTACGATATTTATGGGAAATATTTCTTCGATTGTACCCAAAAACGTTTCAGGTCTAAGTCCCTCCAATTTTCATCAAGATCGCATATGCCGTTTGCCCGGTAGAGAGCAAACAAACAAACAAAAAAAAAACGAGCTCATTTTTTTGGGGAAAGTTAATTTGTAGTCTTTGCTTCGTTCACCCAATTAAATATGATCCAAGGATGAATGCTCAAACTTAACATACATTATGTGCACTGATTGTTTTAAAGTATTTTGTAATAATTGGATTAGTTAAGTACAAGCAATAATAACAATATATGATTACTTAGTAATGTAATATACAAGAAGAGTTTTGTAGGGCTGAGATAAGGCACATTGTATGGAGTATAGTGTAAGCTCAAGCCGAGAAATAAACAGTTATTTAAGATGAGACTAAGTGTTCAACTTACTTTGTGTATAATCTGCGTTGTGGTATTAAACTGAAAGCTGCGTACGATATTAAACCAAGTGAAAACAATGGCATCACACATCTAATATTCATTTGGTTACACCACTTTTCCCAAGACTCTAATTTCTTAAGCGTATTTTTAGGGTCTGCCTCATCAATCTTCTCATCCTCATTAATAAGATCCTCAAGTCGGACAATTGCAGACTTAAAATCTTCTCTGCCAAAGAACGTAGGTTGTAGACTCATAAACATTATACAGCAAAGTAAAAGAGCAAAGACGCTCTCAAAGATAATATCTTTGTTGTCTCGATGCAGATAAATGTGCACGGGTAAGATAACAAGGATCTGTACGGACATTGCGACGAGGGTGCCCCAAGGGTAGGCGTTGCGAGTGAATTTAATCGCCCAATGAATATAGCGATTGCTGACTAGTAATTCCGCTAGTGTGAGGCCGAAGTACTGCTCGTAAAACTCCACGCCGGGGTTGGGAACGTCCGGTAACAAACCTGAAAGCAGAAGATTTTTTATGTAAAGATAAATGTTTGTGGGTTGGATCCTTTAAGTTAGCTTATGCGGAACGCAATTGACTATTTTTGTAGGTTGCCAACAACCTCCCTGTTTTAAACTTGATTTTATAGCCAGAGGTTTAGCCACGGTCGCTTAGCCGGTTCCACTCGAACACCGAAGTTAAGCAACCATGAGCGTGGTCAGGGGGAAAGTGGGTGAACGCTCTGCGCTTGTAATAAATTGAAAATAGGCAGAAATATGTAGAATTTAATTTGCTTTTGTTATTGAAGAATTCATAACCAAGTAAATAAATAAACACATAAATACCTTAATAAAAAAAATATAAAAACATTAATCAATAAATAAATAATAAATAAATTCATATTAAGTTAGAGTATACCCACTCGTCACAGAACTGATTTTCAGTGGGGGACATTAAATTTAAAAACGACCACGTCAGCCCTGTAGGCGCCGACACCATCGACGAGCGAACAATGACCAACCAGAGAACGGCCCATTTTTATCGAATCATGTTATGCAAAATGTTTGAAAATCAGATTTTTAGAGTGCGTTTGGTGCGTTTTAGAAAAAAGTTGTGGGCTGAATGCAATACCAAATGATTGTAGTTTTTGTGCAGTAGATACTAGAAACAAAAAACATTGTGTCTCAACTTTTATACGATTTTTTGATTTTTGATTATCATGTGTATACATTGAATAAACATTGAATTACAATATTGATATACATTGAATTCATTATTCTTTTTCTGAATATAGGCGTATATTGAAAAATACTGTGCCAGTTGTACTAAAAACCTACTAATAGCGGCTAGTGCTTATAGTCATCTTTTCATCCCGGGGATCCATCCAAGTATAGAACCGGAGCACTCAGTGACAGATTAGGGCCTATGGTGAATGTCAGGAAAACAATCAACATGTGCACAGGCCCTTGCAGGGAAATAAGAAACTAGTTGAAGTGAAATAACCAATGGAAATTCACTCAACCCTAAATCTACACGACAATAAATAGACCCAGAACAGTTCTTTACACACACATTACAGGGTTAACTATCATAGTGTCTGCATTTATGTTATTAGTTTTATCTAGTTGTCCTTCGAAACTTAACATGATAGACGTTAAATAAATAAAATACAATAGGTTTTCCCGGGTATGCCACGAAAAAAATATGCTGCGGGCTCAAGTAACGTATACCTTGTACCAGTGGCGTAACTAGCCCTTGTTGTAGGGGATGGGGGTGGCGAACATGTTTGTAACCACAAACATTAGTATGTATCCTGGTACAATGGGGAATAGTGAAGATCGTCAGTTTACAAAATCGTTTCACTAGATTGTATCCTTCACCCTGACCTCATTCTGGGGGGGAGGGAGGAGCGGTCGCCTTTTTTTTCCTTCCTTAGTTACACCACTGCATAGTACAATTAAACAAGGTCAGGTTATTAACTCTATCTCTGCTAGCCCCCCCCCCCCCCCATACACCCATCCAAAGACAAAGTAAAATAATAATAATAATAATAATAATAATAATAATAATAATAATAATAATAATAATAATAATAATAATAATAATAATAATAATAATAATAATAATAATAGTAATAATAATAATTTTTTTTTTTTTTTTTTTTTTTATTAATTCATTAATTACATATGTGTTACATTTTTTATATGCTTCGGTCCACAAAGCCTTAAAATAAGGCTTGTCTGTGGTTTAAACCACGACAATGTGTACATTTCATATAACTACGGTGTTGTGGGAAGTTATTACAACAATAACAAAGGAAAATAGAACAAACTCAGTGGAACACCGTCCTGTATAACAAAACTAAAAAAAAAAAAAACTTGAATATTGAATATAAAAATATTATACTTAAGGTAACACAAAAAAACAACACAGTATTAGATGAATAAATTTACATACTTGCACCAAGTATCTAAATATTTAAAGACTCCTCCAAAACAAACAAAAACAAACAGATTTGTCATTCGTAATCAAATCTTAAAGCAAACAAACAGGATACATTATGAAAATAGTAAATTGAACAACTGCAATAAAAAATTAAATTAAAAGCAAATTGGTATTGAGATGAATGATTAGGTGTTGTAGACTGCACATAAACAATCGAGCAATAAAACTTTAATTCAGATTTAATGGCTGAGATCTTTTCTAGATTACGCAGATGACCAGGTAGGCTGTTGAAAATAGCAGGTGTCAAATAAAAAAGTGTTCGTTTTCCATATTTGTTTATTGAATTTAGGCAAAAAGTAATTCCCTCTTGATTTCGACCGCGTAATCCCCGTATTTTCGTTTGCTTCATATTGTCTATTGAAAAAAAAATTTTAAAATAAATCTAAACTTAAATAGGTATGATACAGGCAGTACATTGCAAAAGTGATTATTTCATTTGTATGCTGTTATATCTTGGATTTCTTTTTAAAAGCATGGTGTCATAGTTCTAATCATTGTGTTTTTGAAGGTTGGTTATTAAATTTACGTGGCTTAAAGATGCAAAGCCCCAGGCCAAGAGGCCATAAGAGATGATTGATTCGGCGATCGCAGTGTAAACTGACCTTAAAAGTTTAAACGGAAGTACCAACTTTAATTTGAATAATTGAAATGCACAGGATCTTAAACGCTTGCATAAGGAGATAATATGCGGCCTCCACGACATTAATCTATCAATTAAGATACCTAAATAGACATGGCAGTCAACAGACTCAATTTCAACACTACACCGTACACAGTTTTTTCCATTTACGATATCATGCAAACACATCATAAGAATGGAATATTTTTTTTAAGAGGTTGATGCCTGTTCTGATTCAGAGGTGAGCACATATGTAGAATCTTGGTTTTGTCAGCATTAATAACGAGATCATAATCGTGCGTCCACATTAATAATTGAGTGAAATCCCGCTGCAAAGTAGATTCGGCCATTTTTAATTTTCTTATGAGCAAATAACAAAACAGTATCGTCAGCATACATGAACACAGTACAGTGTTTTACACATTTAGTCATATTGTTAACATAAATCAGGTACAAAATTGGCCCCAAGATAGAGCCTTGCGGTACTCCAGTCGCAACCTCTCTATATTCACTGAAGCATTCTCCTATTTTTACTGTGAGTTTCCGATCTGTTAAAAAAAACAAGTGAACCATTTGAAGTGTTTGACCTCTAATACCAACTTTTCAAGCATATCCACTAATGTACTGTGGTTTAATGTATCGAATGCTTTCGAAAAATCTACAAATAGGGCAACTACATGCATGTTATCGTTTAATTTAGTGTTACGAAGTCTGAGAATTTACAAGCAAGTCACTAGTGCATTTACCTTTTTGGAAACCATATTGCAATTTATCAATGATATTAAATTTTTCCAGATAGGCAGACAAATTGTCGGCTACACAGCGCTCCAAGATTTTCTCTATAACAGAGAGGAGTGCTATTGGTCTATAATTGGAATATGACATATGATCACCCTTCTTATAGATAGGACGAACTACTGATATCTTTAAGTTTGAGGGTACGGTTCCTGACTCAAACAGTCGATAAATTTACTAGTTTGGCTAAAACTGGGCTAATCTCATATTTCAAAAATTTTAAATCCTGAACTCTGATACCGTCCCAGCCTGGCTGTTTATTATCATCCATATTCTCTATAATTGATTGTATTCGTGTTTCACTTACGGGGGGCATAAAAAAAGGATTGGCATTCCACGTTTTTTTTAACGTAACGGCTAGTACGAATGCCACACTTGTGTTGAATCTCCTTCACTTCTCTCACAAATGATTCCGCAAAAGTATCAGCTATCACCTTGTCACTGTTTTGTTTCCCTAAATGGTTATGAATTACTTCATCTACAGAAAGTTTTTTCTTTTTACCCAAGATTCCATTAATTGTTTGCCAAGTTTCTTTCAGATTATTTCTCGAATTATATATTTGGTCTTTATAGAAATTTAATTTAGCCAAACCTATCTGTTTAGTTACCATGTTACACGCAGATTTGTACTCAATCTATACATTGATTTGATAGCGGCGTGCTTACATTTTTCCACTTCCTAAATAGAGTATCCCTCTCTTTAATGCTCACTAATAGACAAGGTGTCATCCAACATTTTTTTCATCTTTCTTTTTTGCGCCGGCGGCACAGCTAGCACTCTTATAACAACTTTTAAAGTTTTTTACAACTGCTTCATAAAGATCATTACAATCATCTAATTCCATTAAAGCTGGCCAATCACAACATTCCAATTTTTGCCTTAGCACTCGTTCATTAAAACGTATTTTTTATGTGAAGGACCCTCGATCTGACTAACAGACGCAGGGGCATACAAATCCGCTGCGATAAGATAATGGTCGGTAATTTTAGTTGTGTAAATCATTGAGCGAATGGGTGAAAAGTCACACCTCACAAATATGTGATCAATACACGACTGCGAGAGAACATTTCCTCGATACTCTTCTCTAGTCACACCTTTCACACAATCAATATAACCGTTAGCCGCCATAACATTTTTGTATGCAAGTACGTGTGTGTCCGAGTCATTGAGGGTATCTAAGTTTGTGTCACCTATTATTATTGCATTTCTATAATTAGCATTTTGCAATACAAAACCTTCCACCTCCTTCACAAACTGACCTTTGGTATTATTGTCAGGTGGTCTATAGATCGCGTAGAATAGCAAATACCTCTTTACTATTTGTGATCGTAAGATTACCAGATATACATTCAGAAAAATTAAATGTCGAATTACTTTCTAAAAAAATCAATACTAGATTTAACAAATAGTAACAGACCGCCACCACGCTTATGAGTACGAGGTTTTGTAAACAAATTATAACCATCTAGATTGTATGTTTGAGTTCGACATTTGTGATTGAAATTTCACTTAGAACTAAAATATCAAAATTTCCTATTTGTTTGTTAAGAATAACCTTAAGTTCATCCCAGTGCAACTTTAGGGACCGAATATTTAAATGAAGCACAGTTACCCCTTTCGTCGAATCCATCCAACCGTCCAAGTCACTTGTAACCAAACAGTCAGTGTTATCATCGTATTCGTCAACATTGATCATTCCGGTAACACCGAGACTTGACCTACTCTCGATTGGTGAACTGTGCAAGGGCGTCGTACGAGTTTATGCGTAGTATTGCACGCGATTGTTCGTCCTTCCGCACTAGGATGCTCCCGTGTTTGAACCAAACAAACTTGAACTTGAATTCCTTTGCCCTCTGTTTGGTCTTCCACAGAAGCTCGCGGTAGAAAGGGGATAAGTTTTCGTTGATAAAATCTCCCCCTTACTACTATCACTTTTTACACCAGTCAAACCCTCGCTTGTGATCTTCACGTTCCTCCTGTTTTCTATAAAAAGATTTCTCTTCTTCCTTGTCGTTAATTGCACAATAATACGAGGTGGGCGCGACGTATTTTTATTAGGTAGGCGATGGGCGCAGTCGATATCACTTCTATCTAATTCAATGTTAAGTATAGTACCTACTTTTAACACCAAATCTTCGACGTCTTCGCCGTCCACTACGGCAACGTTTTCAAGTTCAAAGTTTTTATTTCGACCGTACTGATCTAGGTGGTTTAACTGATATGTTAAATAACCTATCTCCTTGTCCTTGTCTTCACAGCGCTCCTCGAGAGTAGATACCGTTTTTTTAAGTTGAGAGATCCCGCTGCGAACTCCTCCTTAAATTTGTCAAATTCTTCGCGGAACGCTTCACGCAGTTCACGAATGATAGACGTTTTAGCGGATTCGTCACGGAGGTCAAAAATATGTGAAGCATCACCTACCGGAGTATTATTGCCGGATCCTTTACCACGGCACGTGACGCAGCGCCACTGCTGTTTAGCGTCTTGGCTTTTAGACGCCCAAGTAGACTTTTTTAGGCCTGAACAGCTGTAATGATATGCTCCAACACAGCCTGCACAATCCACAAAGTCACCATCACTAGGCAAAGTGTTATCACATTTACTACACTGCATCGTTACAACAGCACTACACCCCACACGGTTTCATTCACATGGACGGAGCTCTACTACACACATCCGCACTCACCGAGAACTGAAGCGCGAATAATAATAATAATAATAATAATAATAATAATAATAATAATAATAATAATAATAATAATAATAATAATAATAATAATAATAATAATAATAATAGTAATAATAATAGTAATAATAATTTTTTTTTTATTATTAATAAAGTTTTCTTTACAGTATTAATAATTACAAATTTTATTCGATTGCCCACAAAGCTTTGATAAGCTTGTCTGTGGGTTATATTCTTATGACAATAATTATTACATACTTAAGTTACATGCTAGATACGGAATGCAGATTCCATTGCAAATTCCTACATAATGTTTTACAATATAAATTATAAAAACTTATAAAACAATTCAAATTTGAATAACAAAACACAAAAATAAAAAGAACAGTTTGGTACTCATGCAAATAGAGCTCTGGAAAAAAAGGAAAAGGAAAATAATTTAACAAATTCTACATTAAATTGGAAAAAAGCAACTCTTTAACTCTTATCTTGACTTGGCTCAACCTATCCAATTCTTTTAATTCCGGCGGCAAGAGATTAAAACTCTGTGGCACAGTAACCTGCAGAGATCGCTCACCATATTTGTTTGCTGTCAAAGGAACTCTGTAGTCATTTGCGGCTTGCGCTCTTGTATATGGTATGGTCAATTTTAATTTTGTGTTCATCATTATAATAAAATTTAGTTATTAACTTATATATATACATAACATTTACGGGAAGCAAATCAGATATTTTGAATAACTCGTTTGACGAACAATGATCTGTTATTTGATTGGGTAGGATTTTTTAAATATGTTTTTCTGTAAACTTTTTATTTGATTAATATACATATGAGAGGCATTTCCCCAGGCCAACAGTGCGTAAGAGATGACTGACTCAACCATGGCGACATAAACCATACGTAGTAAACTATATGGGAGAATATTTTTTAAATGATACAATTGTGCTGAGCACGGTCGAATCCTGTTGCATAATCTACTAATATGTTTGTCCCAAGAAAAGCACTGATCAACTTCGATTCCCAAATACACGTGACTGTACACCGACTCAATCACTTGATCACAGTTGCAATTTATGTCACGTGAGTTTTGATTAATGGTATCATGTGAACACTGTACCGAGTGTGATAGGACTTTAACAGCAACATTGTGTTCAAGATTTAAAGGAGTAGAAATGTGAACTATATTAGTTTTTTTAGCATTAACAATCAAACCATCATCATGAGTCCATCTCAGCAAATTATTAAAATCCTCTTGCAAATACATTTCAGCAATTGTAATCCTCTATGAATCGCAACTAATGCTGAGTCATCGGCAAAAAAATATGCAAAACACTTCTTTAAGAATTGCGTCAACGCATTAACATATACCAAGTATAACAATGGCCCTAGGATTGACCCTTGTGGCACCCCTGTTTTTTTATTTTAGCGGTGCTGAACACTTCACCTATTTTCACAACTTTTTTTCTATTTTCTAGATAATTCTGAAACCATCGCAAAATAGGACCCCTCACACCGACATTTTCCAATGCTAATAATAATTTATTGTGGTTGAGCGTGTCAAACGCTTTCGTGAAATCAATAAACATGCAAACCACATGCAAATTATCACTTAATTTTGAATTTACTAGATTGGAAAATTTTAATAAGAGGTCAGATGTACTTTTGCCCTTCTGAAAACCAAATTGTTTTTTGTTAATAATATTAAATTTCGTAAAGTAATCACTTATATAATAATAATAATAATAATAATAATAATAATAATAATAATAATAATAATAATAATAATAATAATAATAATAATAATAATAATAATAATAATAATAATAATAATAATAATAATAATTATTATTGATTCATAGCAGTTGTCGAAAAAGTTTGCCCCGACTGGGGTTCGAACCCAGAACCTCCGGCTTAACGTGCCATAGCTCTACCAATTAAGCTACCGGGACCACAGAACAAACCTTTAGGAAACTGCAGTTCGAACCCCAGTCGGGGCAAACTTTTTCGACAACTGCTATGAATCAATAACTATGTCCTTAAAGCGGGCTTATGCTTAAAAACCATATATTCATACTACCCAACTCATGGGAGATGAGATGTGATTGAATTTATCCATGCAATCTTTCAGATTTGACAGGCTACATTGCCGTCTTCTGTTGGATTTATGTCATGTAAGTCAACAGTCACAACAAATAGCAGTTTCCTAAAGATTTGTTCTGTGGTCCCGGTAGCTTAATTGGTAGAGCTATGGCACGTTAAGCCGGAGGTTCTGGGTTCGAACCCCAGTCGGGGCAAACTTTTTCGACAACTGCTATGAATCAATAACTATGTCCTTAAAGCGGGCTTATGCTTAAAAACCATATATTAATAATAATAATAATAATAATAATAATAATAATAATAATAATAATAATAATTTTTTTTTTTTTTTTTTTAATTTATTGAAGCAAAAAACTAAATTGGAACAATATTCACATACATTTCCTCCCACTAAGCCAAATGCTCATCAGTGGGTTACATAATTATTAATGTTATTACATCTCATTCGTAGCGTCAGGCTTAATACAATGAAATAAAAATTAAAAAAAAAAAACATTCAAACTATTAAATGAATATACGGTGCTTACATAGGTAACAAACACAAAACATAAATACTACAACCCTTAACAAAAACATACAAAAATAGAACATACAAGAATCACTAATTATAAATTAATAATATCTTTACCTACCACACAGATTCGTTTTCAACAACAATAAACATCTAGAAAATAGGACTGATGATAATAATAATAATAATAATAATAATAATAATAATAATAATAATAATAATAATAATAATAATTTTTTTTTTTTTTTTATTAATAATAAAGCATAGTATTACACATCATACATATTCTACTTGATTCGATATCCCACAAAGCTTCATCAGAAGCTTGTCTGTGGGCTAATTATAATATACAAAATTACGGACAATGTAAGAGCATAATAATCAATATCAAATTATGTCAGACACAGGACATTATACTAATAATAATAATAATAATAATAATAATAATAATAATAATAGTAATAATAATAATAATAATTTTTTTTTTTATTTATTTTTTATTGGAAGTACATATTTAAATACATGATAAGTTCAGTATGGAAACGAGTCCCACAAGCCACACAAGCGGCTTAGCTGTGGGGATAAAAAACATTGACAATTAATAAAATAACCCAGACTCCAGACTTTATAATATTGATATAAGTACAAGGGAAAAACAACAAAATACCTCGAACCAAAAAACATACAGAAAACTTGAACAAATAATAATACACTGCAAATGAAACTTAAAAATACTACGCATCCCACTTACATGCAATGTCTGTTTCATATAACAAAAACACTTTTAACTCATTCTTTACCCTACTTATTTGATCTATACTTCGTAAATATTTGGGAATTTTATTAAAAGTAAAAGGTACACTGTATTGCAAAGCTCTTTTCCCATACTTATTGTTGTAAGTTGGTATTTTCAAATACTCTGCCTCCCTGGCGCGAGTATTTGCATTATGACTAACAATAGTTTTAAACGAATTATCATAATAAAATTTAACTAATAATTTGTAAGTGAACAGTACATTTACAGGTAAAACATTACAATATCTATATAAATCATAAGTTGTGATACATGAACCATTTTTCTTATAAGGGGATATTATAATAATAATAATAATAATAATAATAATAATAATAATAATAATAATAATAATAATAATAATAATAATAATAATATACAAAAGTCGTTATCAAACTCTCTTGCACAGAAGATGGTCTGACTGATAATATAAAATCGGGTTCAAATAATAATAAGATCATGACGCAACGAAGACTTCATAACGAAAACTGGTTCTCGTGCGTTGCAAAGGACAACTACAAACTCCTACAATTATAGGTAAATTGAAGATAAGTTTTATTTCTACTTCACATACTCGGTACGCTAAATGAAAATAAATAAGAATTATTCACTAATATTATAGTATGTATTTACCTATTTTTTTAAGCTGTTGATTTATAGGAAAAATTAACCACAAAATGAGCCAGAACTAGCATTTTTAGCATTTATGAGTAAATTAAGGATTAAATAGCAAAATTAATTTAAAATGTTTCGAGTCATTTAAGCCTGTTATGGGTCTATATATCAAAAGTTGAAAATAAGATTTAAAATTTTGTACGTTTTTAGTTTTTAATGTTAGAACGAAATTTAATTTAAATAAATTCAAGTATCGTGAAAATATTATAATGTGAAATATTATATAATATAATAACGAATTGGTTGTAAGTGACATTAAACAAATAAATTAATACATCTCTAAAGAAAAGGAATAAGAAAGCATAGAATGGTTTTAAGAGTGTAAATATGAAGGAAAATGATTTCCAATAATTTGTTACACTGGAATTTTTACGCCCTTTACTAGATCGGCTATACTATACCAGGATGGTAAATACTACATACTCCAGTTCAACCACATATTCGATATTATTGAATGTTTACTTACCCTGTACATACATGCACTTCGTGGTTAGCTGCATGACCCGCCCCTGAACATAGAGGGGTGTGTCAAGGTCATCCATAGTGTCGTCTTGTACTTTATTCTCCCCCTTACCGCGGAACAACTTGCGCCACATCGTGTCTTGTGCACGAATGACAATGAACTTCGTCAGTCTATTCACCCCCATGAAAAAATAAATGAGGTCAAATGTAACCCAAACTTTGACAAAACTACTAATTAGGCGTTTTTTCAGAGAAGTAACGTATGCTTTTTGAAAATGTAGACAGAAGTTTCCAACTTAACTCACGGTGGTTTGATCCCGAGAAAATCTGTATGTATTTACTTGTATTTTATGTATCTGAAACATCCTCTAATCCACAGCAGTTTATCTACTTAATCACAATTTGTATAAGATGGTTTACGGACTAGTAGAAAGTTGTAGAAACACAAAGGTTTTACTTTTAAAAGCATTGAGATCTAAAAGAATGGCCTAGCTTTGCATACACTCTTTGATTTGAATTAAAAAAAAATACATATTAAATTTCAAGTAAGAAAAGGAAAGAGAAAATAAACATAAATGGGATGTACTAAAAGTTTAAAGTAATGAACCTATGGTGACGCTAAAACCCCACTGCTTGCTTCTTCTGGCAGAAGGTAAACTGATTTAAAAATGCAATGTATTTTTATCAACATTATTCCTCACGTGAATAACTATAACACAATCAAATCCGATATTGATTTATAAAGCAGAGTACGCTCGTTCTATATACATGTTTTAAACTAGGCCGCTTCGCGAACACTTTTTTAAGTCACGTTGATGAATGAGCTTTGTTGTAAGTTTTTATTTAGCGTGGGATCTGTTAACTTTTGCAAGTGCTTTTTGAACGCATTGTAAGTGATTGTTGTCAAGTTTCTATTGTTACTTGTTAATTTTTATTTTAAACACCTCAAAAAACTTATATTAAAATCTTTTTTTCTAAAGATTCTGGCTAATTTTCCAACATTTTCTTTCAAAAGTTACAACATCACCATAACCTTAATTTCGATGTAAATTTTGAACGTTGTTGTTTTATACGTTTGGTCAGAATCGGCCCAAATACCACAAAATCAAACAACAAACAAACCAAAAAACATACAAAAAAAAAAACACCCGAGCTAAATTTTTTGGGGTGTCAGTGAAATAAAAGTCTTTGCTTTGCTCATCCAAAAATTGTAGGAGTAGTCAACGAAACTGGTATCAAGTACCGGTACTTACAACTTAAGACTACGAAAAGACAAAAGTATACAAGCCTATTAACTAATCTGTGAACTGTTATGCCCCCCCCCCCCTTTAATTGGATGAGCAAAGCGAAGACTTCAATTTTACTGACCCCTCAAATTTAGCTCCAATGTTTTTTTCATTTTTTTCTGTTTGTTCGCGCACTATGGGCGAACGGCATATGCGGTCTTAACGAAAATTGGAGGAGACCTTGGAAATCTCTGAACTTAGACCTGCCACGTTTTTGGGTACAATCGAAGAAACATTTCTCATGAAAATCGTACTTTTATGACTTTTTCCCCGATTTTTAATGCGATATTTTCGTGACATTTGGGCCGATTCTGACTAAACGGGTGGGGCTACAACGTTCATATTTCACATGGACCATAAGATAAGGGTAATATATTGCCTTTTGAAAGAAAAAAACGAAAAAGTTATGCAGAATCCATAGAAATAAAGGTTTTAATTAATATGAGTTTTTTTAGGTGTATAATAACAATTAACAAGTCACAATAGAAACGTGACAACAATCACCTACAATGAATTTAAAAATCACTTGCAAAAGTAAGAGATCCCACGCAAACAAAAAACTTACAAAAAAGCCCATCCATCAACGCGACTATATAAATCGTTCGCGAAGCGGCCTAGTAGGGTTATTTCATTAATTTAATTTAAACCCAATTTGAATTTGTTACCAAAATTATTGTCATATTTTTACATTGTTGTTGTAATATTACTATTTTAACTTTACTTCACTATACTTCATCATTGTGTCTGCATTTAATTTTTAATTCAGCTGTCCACTTTTGTAAATCAGTTTTTATAACTGAATATGGTAGATTTTAAATAAATAAATCAGTCGAGAGCTCGATAGTTTTACCAATGAATGTAGAATACTATTCTATTATCATATCTGTGCATATTATGCAACAGTTGGTTTACTATCTAGAATCAAGTAGTACTTAAGATGTATTTTATTTTAAAGATCTTCGGTGTGACTCATCTAATCTTGCAATCATATTTCACTGCTGTTGGTGGAGGTGCCGGGTCTCTTGATGAACAACTTTTAACACTAATTTGTGAAAGGTGGACGTGTGAAAATAATTGAAAATATGTTTTCTATATTAAACGATAAAGAAGACGTTTTATAAAGTGAAAATTTTAATTCGAAAAGTCGCCACTTAGATACCAGCCACCGGCAATCCTGACAAATGTATTTTCAACGTTACGTTGATGTAAAAATACGAAAGATGGGAAATTTATACTTTGACCGTGTCGAAATCTAAACTATTCATGTAATATCGGACTATGAAGACTTCAATCTAACTGACCTTCGAAAAAAAATAGCTCGGCTGTTCTCCCTCCTTTTTTTGCTTGTTTGCGCTCTACCGGGCAAACGGCAAATGCTATCTCGATGAAAATTGGAGGGGACCTTTGAAATCTCTGAACTTAGACCAGGCACGCTTTTGGGTACAATCGAAGAAATATTTCTCATGAATTTCGTACTTTTACGAATTTTTCCTCATTTTAACTCGATATTTTCGTGATATTTGGGGCGATTCTGACCAAACGGGTGGGGCTACAACGTTCATATTTTACATAGATTTTAAAAGATGCCCATATTGCACAATAATAAATATGAACTACGGTCGGTGTTAATTTCCATGGTAAACCATTCACGCTTTGCTCCGATGATGATGATGATGATGATTGATGATTGATGATGATGATGATGATGATGATGATGATGATGATGATGATGATGATGATATTGGCACACACGGTATTTTTTAAACAGTGTTATTTCGCATTTTCCATTTAATTTCCATTTAAAAATAGCCGCGCGAATCTGCGTGAAGTAGCTTCTTGAAATCCGACCAAGGCACTGTTTCCTATGCTATGTTGTGAAACAATGGCACATATGTTGCTCAAATGCAATAAAATAATGCTTCGAGCAAGGCTAAGGCAACGGCTATAAGGCCGTCAAAGCCTTCTCAGCAATAATTTCTAACCAACTTATTTTTGTTATAATCTTAACGGCGATGCATAAATCATTGCTCTTCTGCAAGAGTTCTCCACCCACTTACCTTATGGTAAGTAAAGTGAGTCCTGTCAGCTCCGTGTACTCGCCGCTCGGAGATCACGCTGACGTAGCCACACACCAGGGTCGAGGTAGCCCCAGCCTAACGGAACCGAAGCTAATCAAGAGGATCATTTCACACGTAAGACACTTGACCGAAGTCTTTCGAAAAATAAATTATTCTTTTACTTGTGCTGGTAAATGTGCCGGTCCAAATTAACATTTGAACACAATATGTTTTAGTGCAGTCGATGATATATTTCTCATGAAAATAATTTTAAAATCTCTCATGAAATGAAAAATTTCTGTTTATGTTATATATAACAAGTTTAATTTACACGTAAACAAATTGACCCAAGGTTTAACGAAATAAGTTTAGCAAATAAGTCGAGAATAAACTTCTCCAACTCATGACCGAGTTCAAGAATGCTTGTGTTATATAATTAATGTTATGTTTAGTAAAAGTAAAATTTATAAAATTGTTGAATGAAACCTTTCAAAGAACAAAGCACTAAAGTTTGTTTAAGCAATGTTGATTATAACGTGGCTCATGAGTGAATCGTTAACCACCGCTTGGTTGCTTTTGTTGAATATTACTAATACCGATATCCGGTGACATTAATAAATGCGTTTGTTTTTACAACTTGAAATTTACAATGGTATTATAATATCATATTTTACCTACAATTACATAATAGTGAGTCGGAAATATGAAATAAAAATGTATTATGTATTGTAAATGTAGTAAATCTAATAAATAATATTGGATGACCAGAGAGGTCCAGAGTACTAATCAGTAAAAGTACATAATATGTTACACGATACATTACAAATAACCGACAGTGTTGGATCGGGGCAAACCTGACTGAAGTTTTTTACCGAGGTTTTCCTCAGTCATTCATACGAATGCAAGGTCCTCTTAAAACAGCCCTCGGAAATCCCTTCGCAATTATCCTATTCGCAACATATTTCAATTTCAATTTATTTTGGACAACAACAATACAATAGTTACAGTTTTCAACAGTTTTCACCGTGTAGTCCATTTTAGTTGTACACAAGTATTAAACTTAATGAAGTTTACAAAGTTTATCTAGTTAGATACCTGAAGAGTGGCATGAATTGCAACCTGGGCACTCAGTGGGCAGGCTTCCCACAAAAATTATTACATAACAAATATGACAGCAAATGAAGGAAATGAATGATTATAAACATTGTTGTAAAAATGATGATGCAAAATGATACAAATACGAATTATTGTGGTCTATACTGATGGTCTAAGCCTAAGATTATAAATAGGACCATATATTATGACTTTCAGTTGTTTTAATAATTTTATACCCGTTTCCATTAAGATATGTTCATTTATTATCATTACATCGAGTAACATGACGTGAAAGAAATCGATCTATATTATTTCACTACATTTAGCTTAAATATAACACTAGTGCTCTCTAAATCTAAGGCAAATAATGCTTGTATTAAAAATGTTTGTATTAATGTTTTTTAGGAATTATAAATGTACGTGTATATGTAAAAGAGCCTAAAAGATGGAAGTACAATATGATCACACACATAACAAAAACTTGTAGAAATACAGCCAAACCTTACACACTCAAAAGAAATGAGATCTAAAAAAAGGGCCAAGCTCATCTACCCTTCCACATTTGCGCATTCTTAATTCATAAACGTACAGTGTCCCATAACAGCATCCTCGAAAAGCTTGGCGAAATAGAATTTGCGATTATTAATTTAAACGTAATAGTTCATCCAAGTTATTTTTTCTAATTAATTTAAACGTAATAACATGCAAATTTTTATTTTGACAAGCTTTTCGAGGATGCTGTTATGAGACACTGTACGTTTATGAATTAAGAATGCGCAAATGTGAAAGGGTAGATGAGCTTGGCCCTTTTTTTAGATTTCATTTGTTTTGAGTGTGTAAGGTTTGGCTGTATTTCTACAAGTTTTTGTTATGTGTGTGAACTCATTACTTTTTCAAGTTCCATTGCAATATTATTTGTTAAAATATAATAATTTTATCAAAAATGATTTAATTTTTATGGTATTAGCAATAACAATAGGATGTAAAATATCTAGACCCGGATTCATGTACATCCTGGGTATAGGTGGTTTAACCATGGTATAACGACGGTATAAGGACTGGACCCCAATTCTTGAGTTCGTGGGAGATGAGTTGAAAACGCAATTTGAAAACGAAGTCGTTTTCGAAGGAATTGGTATTCTTGAACGGTATCGTGGAAAACGTCATGGGTTGTGACTTGTGAGTTGAAAGAGTATTGCTGTTATTCACGTGGGGTGAGGTTCACGAAATCCAGACACTTTAAAAAGATTTGCGTAGCAAAGAGCTCGAAAACGTTCTATATTTATTCTAGATGGCAGTGCCTTCATAAACGCGGGCCAATCGAAAGACGAGTTGCATGAAATGATTTGATTGTTGCAATTATGTAAACAAACAGATGAGCACGCTCATATTCGACACCTTGCTTCGACATTGTGTGTAGCAGCAAGCTGACTTTGATCATGGCTAAACATGGCTAAAAAGAAAAGAATATGTGTATTATTTCCGAACATTTTTGTAAAGCCTAGGTGGACAATCATACTATTGTTTATCTGCATTAGGCTTTTAGTAATCAAAACTAGTTATTTATTATTATTATTATTATTTATTTTCCACTAATAGGCTTAGTAGGAAGGTTGGCAGAAAAGGGCAATATGCCCCAAGCACGAGGTGTCTGCCAGCCTCTACACAACAAACTGTGATAATAAACAAGAACTTATAAAACATAGAACATAGAGATAAAAGAGACAAACATAGAAGAGACAAATTAACAAAATTTGTGCGGGAAGTGTGTCAGAACAAGGTTGTGCTGGTCTTAGGGTTGGCTAGGCTTGTCAAACATGTAATGTAAGTATTAATTTTATCTAGTCCTATGGCCTAATGGAACTTTAGACCTACACTGTTGTATTATAAATAATTTTCTACATCTGGGCCTAGGCCAGGGACGGTTTCTGATTTGTTTTATGAGAGTATAATGACAACTTTTCTCGTTTCACACATAGAAGCAAAATTTAAAATGTCCGCCATTTGTTTACGTATCGCACTTTCCCACCTAACTCTGCTTATACCGTCAACAAGTGTCAAGTAACTATAGTTACTTGTTGATTGTATGCCTAGTGTTTAAGGCTTATTTTAAAACCTTTATTTGGAAGCCTTCCAGCAAACTTTTTCAACTTTTTTTTTCAAAAGAGACTATATTACTATAACCTTAATGTCCATGTAAAATATGAACATTGTAGCCCCACCCGTCTGGTCAGAATCGCGGGCCGATTGAAACTGACGAATTAGATGTTAGCAGTAGCAGTAGTAGCAGTAGCTAACATCCTTAAAGTGATTTTGAGCATGTTTCAAGCCATTTTTTTCACCAAGAAGGAATGGTCGTACCCCAATAAAATTTAGCATGTGTTGTCAGGTACCTAAATCCCCTCGATTGTGATAGTTTTCAAGTTCACATCACGTTACATGACGACTAGGTAACACCTCGAAATCACCCCAACTCTGCTTGGTGTATAAGGTGCTTGAGTGTGTAGCGCGCCACGGCTTGGCTGCGGCGCCGTAACGGGCACCTAGATAGTTCAAGATGACGTCACAGCCAAGTATTGTGAGCATCGGTGTGCAAAACACGGCGCTATATACACACAATATGGTAGCAATTTATTCATAATTCCTCAAAGCTGCACAGATTAGACTATGCAAATCAATCGAATATGTGTAAAACTATTAGCTGTTAACGAAATAATGAACGAAAAATCTTCAAATATTTGCACACGTTGTCCAGCCAGCTAGTGGCAATCTTTCTTTCCCTTTCCTCAAAATGATCAAGACATTACGTCAAATCATCTTGCGCTTATGTCTTTTATCTTCCAAATTGCATACAATAATAACAGAACAGTTCATTGTGTATATTGATGATGTACTAATTTGCTAACAAAGCTGCATTTCGTAAGCTTTGTTTATTTAGATACTAATATAACCCATCTTCCTTCTAGAGTCATATGCTATAAATACATGAAGGTTTCATAAAACAAGCGAATAAGAATTTTGAACACACCCTTAGATATACTATCAATCAAACACTATATTATACTTAAACGAGTCCAAGGTAGGATAGCAACTGGTAATCCAATATAATAACAATTAGTAAATAAGATAATATTTGGACTTTACACCGTTATTGGAATATATTTATAAGTAATATTGCGAGCTGGTATCGACAAACTGTAGTTTGACAAAATATGCTCTTGAAAATAGTCGAAATATTAATTCTAAATATATGACAAGAAGATAGACGGAGCATCCCCGACAGCACATTAACGTAAATACTCATAAATACGGCGACACCTGTCAGTTGGTTAAATGATGCAGGATTTTGAATTCAATTTTTTACTAATCGGAGCCAACGTTCGTTATTTCCAACCTCTAGAAGAAAGATTCAATGGTAGCAAGCATTTTGTAGGCCGACTCGGCAACCTGCAATAAGAGTAATAGAAAATCATGATTTGGATACGAATTTTAAACAAATTTAATGTGGCGAATGCTAAAAGTAATGCTTTAATATAGTTAAATATAAACATTATTCAATCTCTCATTACCTAACTGATATTTTTAATGTATTTTATCTTTCGGTTTTAAAATTAATGTACTCAATGAAACAAACAATAATTAATACATTATCTCCTTTCTTGCTAGAATATGCCATTGAAGACACAATTGTTTCAGCAAGAGCGTGTGATTTTGGGCTATTTGCATTATAAATATGATTAAAATTGTTTTGAAAAATATGGTTCCAAGTATTTCAAAGTCCCTCTCGACCCCTTTCCACACCAACGGCATTGAAAGACGTTCGAACAGTAGATATAATTTATTGAAACTCGCAGCTAAGTCTGGATATATAAAATACAAGTATGACATAAAAACAATGTTATTGAAGGATTCAATTTCAATTTCCTTATTTTACATTTGGTGTAAAATTGGGCGGAATACGTATATACAATTTTTGCATTTAGCGTCCTTAATGGTAAATAAAATTTGATATTTATAATCAACTAATTAAAAGCTAAATTTTGCAACGTAAAATGTTCACAAATAAAGATTTACGAATACAAAATTATTTTAAAATATAATAAGAAATATGAATTTTGGAAGAAAACAACAACTTTTAGTATTTCCGTCTTGAATGGTGAGGCGAGTTCATTAATTGGACAGTGCAGCGGAATCAAAGAAATACTAACGAATTCTGGACTTAGTTTCAGTGCTCACGGAAGGGGAATGGAACTTGAGAGGCATTTACTTACCTGGGATGGGACCACAGAAAAGATGGTAAGGGCTTTAGATGTGAATTTCTCTAAATTTACATAACCTTTCCCACTACAACACACAAGCACACAAATATATGCCAAAAAATTAGTAATACCATATTTGATGCAATTTAATACTCACGTCAGCAAAGTTTTTCAATGAGAGTGGGTTGAGAGCAGTGGGCGTGACTTGAACAGGCACATTGGCTCGACTCATCATGATTAACATGGATAACTTGAAGGGCTGAGAAGCTTCATACCAATCACCCTCGTACACAGCCTGGGACACTGCTGAGCTCTGAAACATGGTACATCCAGCGCTTGTAGGTGTTAGAGACATCTGTCTTCCTACATTACAATCGTACACGGCATCGGCAACTGCTTAAAATAATAAAATAATCTCTTTGCGATGATAATAAAAAGTAAAAAGCCACATATTTTTAGTTGCAATAATTATTTCACTTCATTTCTTGACCACGGTCGATTCACAACATAACTATACAATGTTTTTTTCGTAAATAAAGAGTGAAAGAAGGTAGAAAAAGTATATTAAACAGAAGCAAAACAAAAATGCATAATATTATGCCTTTCTAAGCGTTTGTTGTTTTACAATAATAGACGAAAAAGAAAAAAATGTATATAAAAATTCACATTTATAATACTATCAGAAATTTTATCTGTTAGTATTAATATATATGCCATTGTTTGTTGTGCCCGTGCATTGTATTATGCATAGGCGAAATTTAATCTGTACGTCAGTTAAATGGCGACACAATAGCATATAAGCATAAAAACGGATTTTCAATTTCATATTTTTCTTTATCGGATTCTTAAGCAACACTTCCTATTATATTGTCATGAATATGGAATATTCCTGGATCAGGATAATTTACAAGTTACTGTAATGGTTACGAATCTAACCTGAATCGCTTTGGTCAGCTAAAAAACCGGACGTCTAGGTGCTACTCTGTTGAGTTGTACGTTAAAATACACCCCTGGGATGATCTGAGTTGTTGGGTGACCTCTTCTGAGCATCGAGACGTTTGGAGCCAAGTTATGTCAACTTAACTTGAGGTTAATCGAGGTCATGACTTATGGTAACCAAGCCATGTGTTAGCCAAGCCCATGTTGGAGGGTAGGCATTACCGCACGCTCGTTTTCTCTGAGCTTATTAAAGCTTAAGTTTTACTACATAGGTATTATGGATATCATAAATATGTGTGTTTCTATCGATGTTTATAATATACATACAATATACGAGGTATGGCAGCCATGGATCGATATTTGGTATTGGATGAAGGGAGACGGCAGCTTCAGAAAGGTTATTATTTTATTAACAGATTTAGCCCTTTCTATGCCATATGCCAACAGAAACTTATAATTTTTAGAAGGTAATTTTTTTTTATTTGACCCCATGTGTTTTTGTTTTTTGTTTTGGTAAATAAAAAATAAATACTTTTTCCCCAATTCAATGGGACGAATAGTGCCAGTTTTTAGAAGATTGAAGATACACATCTGCTAAAAAGGATAAACACGGGAAAAAATAGTTAGTCCCTGAAAAGTAATATATTCCCAGTACTGCTGTTATATTGTCAGATACACAAAATCTAAAACGTTTAAATAAAATCAAGTTTTAGGAATGCAAATGCACTTTAAATTTAAATTTTAACCAAAAAAGAAGATTTTAGTCAAAATCCAAAATTTACCGAAAATTGATTAAAAATCACGATAAAAATAAAAATAAATACCAACATTTTTAGAAAAATAATCGGAATTTTAATTGGTTTATAACAATTACCTAATTTAGACGAATTTCATTCGGGGTTGAAAGGGTTGAATGTTTGTTTTTCGACCGACTATAAATATACGGGTATACGTGTTGAATTTTATACATGTCACTCCGCAAAAGTATTCAGGGCACATCAAGAATTTTGGATTAAGTTTAACTGTTTAGTTTGCTTTCCTTCCACCTTACAATGCCATACTCTTCCCGCACACGAATAACAAGTTTAATAGAAGGCCTCCCACTACTGTGTATTTATTTTCTACGCACAATTATAATTCAATGTTTTCTTACCCCAGACGTGATGAGATCGAATAGGAAATTGTACTGAAAGTAGATGAAGACGAGCTGGCCGCAGACAAGCGCACACATTATCTCCTTGAACGTGATCTCAGATGCCTGAAAAGGGAAATACAAATTTAATGTTTCCCCATAAATTATGTTAATTCACATTTTGACAGCACTAATGAGCTATAATTAATATACATTTTAGCATTTTAACCACAACCTGTGTATTTATTTTATGTGATGATTTGTGTCAATGAATGTTTAATTGAATAATCGCCACATACAAAATAATAAATATGGTAATAAATTGTTTTATTTATTCATTTAATTTAAATTTAAAGATACAAAACGAAAAATGAATGTTATACATAATTCAAACAAAACCAGTAAAACAATTGATACAAACTCAAATAAATTACATTTTCATACACATTATTATTGTTAATACATATATAATGGAAATGTAAGTGGAGGGTTTGGAGTATACATTAAGGGAATTATTACTTCTCCAGCAAGTACTTTTTGAGGTCGAACTTCAATGTTTTGTGTAGGGGGGACTCCCCCCTAAAGGATATTGCATGGCTGCTGTGGACTTTATTTACAATGAATGTGTGATGTGTAAGAATAGGCCATATTGCAGTCAACCTTTCACACAAACAAATTAATTTAAAATTACAAATGGTAAGTTTTTACACGCCACTAAATTACATGCTTAAATATGAAATTATTAATGATTTGTTTTAATAAGCCTCCTAATTGCATTTATAAACTTACAGTTTTAATAAGTAACGCTGTTACACCAAACGTAACTAAGTTGATTAAATAGAGCGACATCAGGTTCGTGTTCAGACAGGCACCCCAGTGATTTGACAAGCTGAAAGTAAACGTTATGTAATATAAAACATAATGTTAGTAATTGTATTATTTCTTTGGTTGTAAATTACACGTATGAAATAGTATTATATAATATTAAGGTAAGTGGTGGGGTGGGCGGTGAGAAGTATAAGATCAAACTTAGACAATTTCACACGGACGCAAACAATTTTGCAGTAAAGAACACATACCTAATTATTCATTTTGTCCAAAGGGACACAATAATTGAATTTTAAAATTTTAAAAAAATTGTAAAGGGCAAATATCAACTTAGTAAAGATTTTTAATTCGAAATTATGATTACCTTTCTTATACATTATGTATTAATATCTAACATTGGCTGTTCTACGTCAGATGTATTGTAATGTTAAAAACTATGCTAAGAGAAGTGAGAGTAATTGGTAGACTTAGCTATTTGTTTGACATTTCATGCAAAATGTAAGCGTTTAAAAATACTTATATACGGTGTTGTGAATATACAAACAGTAGATTCGAAATAAATGTTGGAAAGGGAAGAATTTAAGGTGCACATTAGCACCAGTCGCCTTAGACGCTCCTGTGAATGGTTTTTTCGAACTCTTGGGTTATGTTGCACATGCACTTGGATCACTGTGGAGAAAGGTAGAACCCAACCAACCTTATCAAACTCTGGTGTTGCTTAGCGAATCTGGCTTGTTGGAACAACATCTCTTCGTTAATTTCCTGTGCAGATATTCCTTCAAGATCTTCAATTTTCTCCCTTTTAGCATCTTTTCTTACCCTGCGAATAGTCTGAGCTCGCACACCCTGCTCATTTACTTCCTCATTCTGAGCACGTTCTTTCAGCCGTTTATAAGCCGGGTTGTCCCTGTCTTCTCCACCGCCTGGCATGTTTATCACAATGTACGGCCTGAACAATGCGAGGTTATCAAGCTTGCTCTTGTTATCAACTACTGGCACTTCATAACTTGGACGTACAACCAGCCGGCTAGCGATGTTGCTAGCCGGTATTCTCTGAAACATCACATCTTCACCAGGAACCAAACGTTGGCGCTGTCTCCTTCGCTCTCTGATTCTTCTGATTGCAATCTTTCGTATATTTCGAATCTTATGACAGAGATTATCGAAATGTACTTTTAAGTAATAACATTCAAAAATGCCAAATATCTCTAATGTATTTGAGAGAAAGAATAATAGAATCGTTTCCAGCGTCCACCCAAACATTATTATCTCGTATGTAGGTGAAGCGTATTCATCAAACGGGTACCAGCCACTGGAAGAGAACAATAATACCAACCATTCAAACATGCATTAAAAGTTAGTACTAAAAAATATGCGTTTCATAAATTTAATATGATCACAGGATATAACTGACAAGCTGAGTGCTCAAATTTAACATCAATTATGCGTATTGAAGTATTTTTGTTATAATTGGATTAGTTAAGTCCAAGTAATAATAACAATAGAGGACTACGAAATAGTTCATAGTTATATTTACTAGGGGAATTTTGTAATTTTTGATAAGACACGTTGTGTTGAGTATGGTGTAAGCCCAAGCAGAGAAACGTTGTGGTTATTTAAGATAGAGAATTAAGAGACAAAGTGTTCAACTTACTTTGTGTATAATCTGCGTTGTGGTATTAAACTGAAAACTGCATACGATATTAAACCAAGTGAAAACAATGGTATCACACATCTCGTATTCATTTGGACACACCACTTTTCCCAAGACTCTAATTTCTTAAGCGTATTTTTAGGGTCTGCCTCATCAATCTTCTCGTCCTCATTTATAAGATCCTCAAGTCGGACAATTGCTGATTTAAAGTCATCTCTGCCAAAGAACGTAGGTTGTAGAGTCATAAACATTATACAGCAAAGTAAAAGAGCAAAGACGCTCTCAAAGATAATATCTTTGTTGTCTCGATGCAGATAAATGTGTACGGGTAAGATAATGAGGATCTGTACGGACATTGCGACAAGTGTGCCCCAAGGGTAGGCGTTGCGAGTGAATTTAATCGCCCAATGAAGATAGCGGTTGCTGACTATCAGCTCTGCCAGTGTGAGGCCGAAGTACTGCTCGTAAAACTCCACGCCGGGGTTGGGTACGTCGGGTAACAAACCTGAAACAAGAAATATTTGATATCAACAGATGTGCTCAACTGAAACTGAATCAGTTTTGTAACTCATGTGTGGTTCGCGAGACTTTTATTCGGGAGATAATCGAGTCGATACTCATCACCAACGATCCTGACTGAAAGTATTTCCATCGCATATTGTTTAGGCAATAAGGCGAATGCTGGGATTGATTTCCGTATTTTTACCTTTGTAAATCTGTTTCCCACTATCTTCACAGCAAAATCCCAAGTTAGTCTGGATAAATAGTGCCCAAAACAGTTTTTATTCACAAACACACATACACACTACAGGTTTACAATGGGGTTTCCAGGTAGTTCCAAGAAACAAAGTAAGTTTGCTCTCGTTTGAAGTGTACTCCTTGAAAACGTGATCTCTGCTTGCTGAAGACGCTAACATTTTAGTACAAAAATCACAATTCTAAAAATGCAACGCTATTGTGAAATGCCGTATACTTATATATTACTACTCAAATACTCAAATTTATATGTGGTAATATATATATATACCACATTTTTGTTGCACACCCATGTGGAGTAGAACAACCAAATGGAATATGCCCACATTTCCTTTTTTTTGCAGATGACTTCACTACAAGTATTACCGCTACTGAGACAATACAACTTCAAGGGAAAGCAAAAGAATTACCGAATCCACCGAATGGTTTACGGTGAACAAATAACTGCTAAACTCAACAAAAACCAAATTTATTCAATCCTATACAATCCTAAAAAAAATCACTCAACCAAATACCTTGCATTACAAATTCACATGATAAATCCACAGTAGAATCATCTACACAAGCAGAATTATTGGATGAGCGAAGCGAGGACTTCAATTTCACCGACCCCCCAAAAAAATTTAGTTTGGGTGTTTTTTTGTTTGTTTGTTTTTTTTTGTTTGTTTGTTTGTTTGTTTGTTTTTTGTTTTTGTTTGTTTTTCTGTCTGTTTGTTCGCTCTCTACCGGGCAAACGGCATATGCGATCTGATGAAAATTGGAGGGGACCTTCAAAATCTCTGAACTTAGACTTGCTACGTTTTTGGACAATCGAAGAAATATTTCTCATGAATATAGTACTTTTTCGATTTTTTTCGATTTTTAGTGCGATATTTTCGTGACATTTGGGCTTATTCTGACCAAACAGGTGGGGCTACAACGTTCATATTTGACATGGACATTAAGGTTATGGTGATGTAGTACCTTTGACAGAAAAAGTTGAAAAAGTTACCCAAAATCCATAGTAATAAAGCTTTTAATATTAGTTTTTTGATTTTTTGTGCAATATTTTCGTGCCATTTGGGCCAATTCCGACCAAACGGGTGGGGCTTCAACGTTCATATTATACATGGACATTAAGGTTATGGTGATGAAGTACGTTTTGAAAGAAAAAGTTGAAAAAGTTAGTCAGAATCCATAGAAATAAAGCTTTTAATATAAGTTTGTTACGGTAAATAATAACAATAATGACAAATAACAATAGAAACTTGACAACATTCACCTACAATGCGTAGGCAGCATAGCAAAGCACTTGAAAAAGTAAAGATATCCCACGCAAACTAAAAACTTTAAAAAAGAACATCGATCAACGCGACTAAAAAAAGCGTTTGCGAAGCTTCCTAGTTAGGAATAACAATTGATAACAACTTAACCTGGCATGCCCACATCAACACCCTAATACCAAAACTATAATTGTTCGATTATTATCATGGATGTCAACAGTCACAACAAATAGCAGTTTAATTAAGGTGTGTTTTATGTCTCGGTAGCTCAATTGGCAGAGCTATGGCGCTTTTAGTCAGAGGTTCTGGGTTCGAACCCCAGTCGGGGAAAACTTTTACGACAACTGCTATGAATCTATAACTATGTCCTTTAAGCGGGCTTATGCTTAAAAACCTTATATTCATACTACCCAACTCATGGGAGATGAGAAGAGACTGGATATTTCCATGTGTTCTTTCAGTAATGACAGCTACATTTTTATTTATTTATTTATTTATTTATTTAACGTCTATCCTATTCAGTTATAAAAACTGATTTACAAAGGAGGACAACTAAATAAATCTAATTACATAGATGCAGAAACAACAATAAATTACATTTTCGTAAATATTTGAAATAGTAGCATTACAACAACAATGCATTTAACACAAGAATTTTGGTAACAAATTGAATGATATTATATGCATTCAATGAATGAATCAAATATAAAAAAGGGTGGAGAATGAAAAGAAAAGAAAAGAAAAGAAAGAAAGAAAAAGAAAAGAAAAGAAAAGAAAAGAAAAGAAAAGAAAAAAAAAAAAAAAAAAAAAAACATTAAAAAAGAAAAACGAAAAGAAAAAAACTGATTTATTAGACGATCCCACTCAAACGAATATGAGGTTTGCCAAAAATCAGGAACAGCAAATCAGGAGTATAATCAAACTTTCGCGGAAGAAACCACCGAACGCGAAATCTTTATTCTTGGGTTCAATCTTCATTTTTGTGTTCAAATCTTGACTCATATATATAATTATATCAGATATATAATTATTTAAAAAATTTCATGTCAAACTGATCACAGCAATGATACAGGACACCTAAATCAAGTTGCAAGCTCCATCAGTGGGCGGCAACCAGACAATCTAGGCAGAAAAATATAGTTGAAAATACATTGTTTATATCATAATCAAAGCAATAATGAACAAACAAAGAGAAAAGCAAAATCAATTATAAGAGCTTATGAAGGTAAATTAACATTACACAAACACACAGACAATAACTTACAAATAAATAGTAAAAATCAATTTTTGCTCTTTGATTCATTATCATTGCTTCAATTTTACTTTTAAATTGTACAATTCCTAGATCAGTAAACTGGCTTCTAATATCATAAGAAATTGAATTCCAATAGGATACGCCTCTGTACATAAATGACTTTCTAAATGCTTCAGAATTTAATCTAGGAACTTCCAATGAGTTATTAAAGTAGAATTTCTATCACGATCAACAATTTTAAAAATATTGGGTAGAATACCTAAAAACATACCTTTCAATACTTTGTATGTATTTACCAGCACGCTATACTTCATCCTCTCCTCAATCGTGAAACAATCAGACTGCAAATCTTGGTTCAAGGGAAATGAATCAAACAGATGGTCAATTCTCTTCTGGAGTACAACATACTCAGTAGAAGGTCTTACTGCCCCAAACCACTAAGCAATAATCAATAACAGAGTGAATATAAGAATCTACAAGTACCTCAACATTCTCTCGGTTACAAACCTCTTCATTCTACTTATAATTCCAATTGCTGATGATACTTTATTACACACATATTCATAATGTTTCTTAAAATTTAAATTACAATCTAAGAAAACTCCAAGATATTTAAATTCATACACTCTAGAAATTAACTTACCATTACAATTTAACGTCAAATGAATATCATTCATGCTTCTATCATTAGCCTTATGAAAAATCATAAAATTTGTTTTGCTATAATTAAACACACATAACAAAAACTTGTAGAAATACAGCCAAACCTTACACACTCAAAAGAAATGAGATCTAAAAAAAGGGCCAAGCTCATCTACCCTTCCACATAAACGTACAGTGTCCCATAACAGCATCCTCGAAAAGCTTGGCAAAATAGAATTTGCGATTATTAATTTAACGTAATAGTTTATCCAAGTTCTTTTTTTCTAATTAATTTAAACGTAATAACATGCAAATTCTATTTTGCCAAGCTTTTCGAGGATGCTGTTATGGGACACTGTACGTTTATGTGGAAGGGTAGATGAGCTTGGCCCTTTTTTAGATCTCATTTCTTTTGAGTGTGTAAGGTTTGGCTGTATTTCTACAAGTTTTTGTTATGTGTGTGATCTCATTACTTTTTCAAGTTCCATTACAAAATTATTTGCTAAAATATAATATTTTTATCAAAGTTGATTTAAATTCTATGGTATTAGCAGTAACAATATAGGATGTAAAATATCTAGACCCGGATTCATGTACATCCTGGGTATAGGTGGTATAACCATGGTATAACGACGGTATAAGGACTGGACCCCAATTCTTGAGTTCGTGGGAGATGAGTTGAAAACGCAATTTGAAAACGAAGTCGTTTTCGTTTTCGAAGGAATTGGTATTCTTGAACGGTATCGTGGAAAACGTCATGGGTTGTGAGTTGAAAGCATTGATATTAAACCCCTATAGTAGGCTAGATTAGCAGTCTCCTATACCTCCGCACAGGCGCGAGCGTAGCAAATTGAAGACTCAACCGGCCCATTTCAAGATGGCGATTTGGTGTTTTAATTTATGCTTTTTTAATGCAATAAAGTATTTTACTGGATTGTTTGATATGGTTTTAGCTTGTGCAGCATGGTATTAAAACAAAAGAAACAATACCAAGTG
This sequence comes from Sweltsa coloradensis, assembly GCA_024449915.1. NCBI lineage: Eukaryota > Metazoa > Arthropoda > Insecta > Plecoptera > Chloroperlidae > Sweltsa > Sweltsa coloradensis. The sequence continues at coordinate 37,965 of JAMZAV010004228.1, forward strand.
ATTGCATAAGGGAATTTACTAATCATTTGGTGTTAAAGGCTAGTATGCTTACCTGTCAACCTGGCGGCAATCTTGAGAACTATTTGGCCACAAATCGCTCCCATTTGATTAACATGTAAACTGTCATTTTAAGATGGCTTCTAATTGTACCGGAAGTGGACCACCGACTGCTGGTCTAGCCAATTATATAGGATGTCTATGGTTGAAAGAGTATCACGAAATCCAAACACTTTAAAAAGATTTGCGTATAGCAAAGAGCTCGAAAAAGTTCTATATTTATTCTAGATGGCAGTGCCTTCATAAACGCCGGCCAATCGAAAGACAAGTTGTATGAAATGATTTGATTGTTGCAATTATGTAAACAAACAGTTGAGCAAGTTCATAATGTTGTGCTGGCATAGGGTTGGCTAGGCTTGTCAAACATGTAATGTAAGTATGAATTTACTAGTCCTATAGCCAAATGGAACTTAAGACCTACACTTTTGCATTATAAATAATTTTCCACATCTGGGCCTAGGCCAGGGACGGTTTCTGATTTGTTTTATGAGAGTATAATGACACCTTTTCTCGTTCCACACAAAGAAGAAAAATTTAAATGTCCGCTATTTGTTTACGTATCGCACTTTCCCGCCTAACTCTGCTTATACCGTCAACAAGTGTCAAGTAACTATGGTTACTTGTTGATTGTATGCCAAGTGTTTAAGGCTTATTTTAAAACCTTTATTTGGAAGCCTTCCAACAAACTTTTCAACTTTTTTTTTCAAAAGAGACTATCATTCTATAACCTTAATGTCCATGTAAAATATGAACATTGTAGTCCCACCCGTCTGGTCAGAATCGCGGGCCGACGTATTAGATGTGAGCAGTAGTAGGCAGTAGTAGGCAGTAGTAGGCAGTAGCTAACATCCTTAAAGTGATTTTGAGCATGTTTCAAGCCATTTTTTCACCAAGAAGGAATAATCGTACCCCAATAAAATTTGGCATGTGTTGTCAGGTACCTAAATCCCCTCGATTGTGATAGTTTTCAAGTTCACATCACGTTACATGACGGCTGGGTAACACCTCGAAATCACCCCAACTCTGCTTGGTGTATAAGGTGCTTGAGTGTTTAGCGCACCGCGGCTTGGCTGCGGCGCCCTAACGGGCACCTAGATATCAAGTTCCTGAGTTTTAAACCAATCATCCATCCTCTTTAGAACTTCTTGAAGACGTCTTACGATCTCTTCGACATCCACACCTTCTAAATAAAAGACCAAGTCATCAGCATATAAGATATAATTTATGCCTCCCATTATAGTAGATATATCATCTATATAAAGAATAAATAACAGGGGTCCTAATATTGATCCTTGGGGTACACCACAAAATATATTGAATACTTTTGAACTATATTTTGCAAGATTTATAAACATTTTTCTATTTAAAAAATAATCCGCCAAAATTGATAACAAATAAGGACTTACGTTAAACCTGGTTTTTAATTTTATTAAAAGAGGTAAAAAAGGTACTGAATCAAATGCTTCTAAGATCAACAAAGACAGCTCCAACCTTACATTACGTTTATCAATCCCTTTATAGATAAAATCTGTAAATGCTAGAAGGGCACTTTGCGTTGACCTACCTTTCCTGAAACCATGCTGGTTTGCACTTAAACCTTCAGATGCATCCACTTCATGTAATAACCTCTTGTGTAAAATATTTTCAATAATTTTCCCTACAATTGGAAGAGTTGATATAGGTCGATAAGAATTCCTATTACTCTTTTTACCTTTACCCTTATAAATAGGCGTTACCCTTGCCAATTTCAGCTGTGTTGGGAAATCACCTACAAGAAAGAAATGGGAAATTAGATACGCTAATAATCCGACTATTGATGCGCATTTCTTAAATACTATGCATGGAATCTCTTGAATTGTTGCAGAGCTTCTAATTTTAAGGCGTTTAATTGCTGAAATGACTTCTTCATTAGTTACTTTTGTAAGCGGAAGATTCTCTGCTTCTCTTCTATTTAAATCTTTAAACTTACCAATTTCATTTGAAAAATCTACATCATTCACAACAAAACTTTTTTGTAACAAACAGCACATATCTGGATTAGACGTGTAGGATACCCCATTCTCTGTCAATGAGGCTATGCTACACTCTTTTTTTTCTTTGTTACCTGTCAACTTATTATAAACTGACCATAAAGATTTTGAAGAAATATCATTATCAAAAGAAGACTTAAAATGCTCACGCTTAGAAAAACGAATCTGATTATTTACCTTATTTCTAACTTTCTTGTATTCCTCCCACGTTGACTGCCTTCTAAAAATTCTAAATTCTTTGCGCAAGTGGTCTCTCCTATGCATGGATTTCCTAATCTCTGCTGTTAACCATGGGGCTGGCTTACCTTTAATTCTTAATTTCAAGGGGTGTGCATGTTCATTTAGAGGTTCTACGACTACTTTAACAAACATTTCTAATTTATCATCTGCACTTACTGCCATACCAATTTGGTCAATGGGACCACTTAAGATATCTTCATCTACTTGCTTCCAATCAACATTCTTATAATTTCTAGTATTTACAAAATTTAGGAAGAAATTTTTGCTTATTAATCTTACGAACACAATAAATTAATTCATGATCACTTAATCCTACACTTATAATACCTGACTGAATAATATTTTCATTGTGATTTGCATAAACATGATCAATTAAAGAAGCTGACCTATTATTAACCCTAGTAACAGACTTTATCAATTGTACCAATCCATGTGATCTAGTAAGAATTTTGAAATTATTTACTGGTAATGTCTTCTTACTCAAATCAATGTTGAAATCACCTAGAAAAAACAATTCATTAGCTTCCGATTTTAAATTATTTACTAAACTATCAAAAACAATCTGAAAATTCTTCTAACTTTACGTGTGGAGCTTTATAAACTGCTGTAAAAATCATTGGCTTTACATTCGGAAGCCAGAATTTAACTGACTGCAACTCAACATCTATCGGAAATTTAACTTTACACTCGACTACACTTGACATGAACTTCTCAGCAATATAAATAACTAACCCTCCCCCTACCCTTTCACGATCAAATCTTAGCATTTTATAATTGTCAATAGAAATAAAACCGTCTGGAACAGACTCATCTAGATATGTTTCACAGCAAGCAAATATATCAAAATTATACGTGTCAAGAATAACTCTCAACTGATCTATGTACTTATCCAACTTACGTATATTGAGATGTCCAAGCTTCATTCCTTTTGGCAATACAGCTAAACCATTAGCAGCAACATCATTTATATTTTGAGGTTCTTTATCGACATCATGATTAAAAAGATTTGTCATGTAAATTTCATGTACACTTAGAGGGGGAAATAAACAATTCATACAATACCATCTCGTCGAAACTCTTCTTGTTCGGTTCTTCAGTTCATAGACATCTTGAACACCACATTGAAGGCACTTGCTGCTATTATAACTGATTATACACTTATTACATTCCCATGGTCCAATTATTGAATCAAATGCCTCAATTGTCATATTTATACATACCCGATGGAAAATATCTTCACATACCGAGCACTCTAGGCGTTTAGTTGTTTTGCTCTTTTTCAAATTACATACGGTACAACGTTTAACCACTTGTTTAGCCATTATGAATGAAAGAAATTGTAATGTTATAATCGAAAGAATATAATTCAAATTCCCTAGGTTCTGCTGTCAGAAAAGTAAACAATAATATTTTGAAGTTTGTTTATATAACAAGCGAACGTTCCAATTGATTTTTTGACAGAAAATCAAAAATCAAATCCTTTTTTAAATATTTACTTCTTAAAACAACTTTATGATATAAATTTGGCTTCACAATGATACTTCAAAATAAGGGAAGGATTTTAATGTCAACAAACTCAAAAATTACTAAATAAATATGATTATTAAATGAGTATTTAAGCCTAAAGCTTGTCGTCAAGGTGCACACTGATGAAGACGTTAACACAAATCTAAATATGTTTAAATTCCTATAAAGATATTAAATGAATTTAAATGTGTTTGCTAACCACACACACTGAACTCTAAATAACCTTATTGATGCAAAATCACTATCTGAAAACCTTTGAATGCTTACAAATCCAGATTAAAACACAGGAGTGATTTTTAGGGTGACAGTTTTGTAAGAAAACCCACAAAATTGAGTAAAACGACTGATTATTCTGTAAATAATGAAAACTAAAACTTCCCTTCAATGTCACTCGTAGTATAATTCTAGAAGATCAAGATGCAGTCAAAATTTGATATGGGTTTCTTGTATTTCCGTGTAAAGATAGAAAATTATCAGGAGATTTTCTAAGCTTGACAGATTGGAAAAAAGACAAACGCATTGTCATTGCAGTCTTCTGTTCGATTATTATCATGGATGTCAACAGTCACAACAAATAGCAGTTTAATTAAGGTGTGTCTTATGTCTCGGTAGCTCAATTGGCAGAGCTATGGCGCGTTAAGCCAGAGGTTCTGGGTTCGATCCCCAGTCGGGGCATACTTTTATTACAACTGCTATCATTTACTAATTATTATTATTATAAATAATAGTAAAAAATAATATTTTATTCTATATATATTTTTAATTATATATTATTATTATTATTATTATTATTATTATTATTATTATTATTACTATAATTATATTATATATATATATATATATATATTATTATTAATTATTCTCTCGCAGTCGTGTCCCCTAGTAAATATAACTATGAACTATTTCGTAGTCCTCTATTGTTATTATTACTTGGACTTAACTAATCCAATTATAACAAAAATACTTCAATACGCATAATTGATGTTAAATTTGAGCACTCAGCTTGTCAGTTATATCCTGTGATCATATTAAATTTATGAAACGCATATTTTTTAGTACTAACTTTTAATGCATGTTTGAATGGTTGGTATTATTGTTCTCTTCCAGTGGCTGGTACCCGTTTGATGAATACGCTTCACCTACATACGAGATAATAATGGTTGGGTGGACCCTGGAAAAACTATTCTCTTATTCTTTCTCTCGAATACACTAGAGATATTTGGTATTTTGAGTGTTATTACTTAAAAGTACATTTTGATAATCTCTGTCATAAGATTCGGAATATCCGAAAGATTGCAATCAGAAGGATCAGAGAGCGAAGGAGACAGCGCCAACGTTTGGTTCCTTTTGAAGATAAACAACAATCTAACAACAATCAATAACACGGCAGATAACACCGTGATAAAAAGAGTTCACACAACCGAATTTCTTGGAATCTATATCGACCAAAATCTAAACTGGCACACACATTGCGATATGCTAGCAAAAAAACTAAGCTCTGCATGCTTTTCACTAAAAACAATTAATTTAATCACAAACACAAAAACAGCAAAAATAGCTTACTATGCTAACTTTGAATCACATATGAGGTACGGCATCAATATATGGGGCAGCTCTGTAAAAGCGGACACAATATTCAAATTACAAAAAAGAGCAATAAGAAATATTCTTGGGCTCAAACAAAAGAAAAATTCTTACATTAAACCTCACTGTAAGCCACACTTCATCAAACACAAAATACTCACTTTCTACAGTCTATACATATTTCAATCCATACTAAATTTAAAAAAATCTATGATTAATGAAGAAATTGACAAGAATAATAGCATTCACAGCCATAACACAAGACAAGCAAACAACATACACACTAATTATCTCAAGCGAACACATTCTCAACTTAACTCGAATTATATTAGTTCTAAATTATTTAACAAGCTGCCGACAAGTCTAAAAGCCGTTTCTAGTATGAGCAATTTTAAATATAAACTAAAACAACTTCTATGTAACAAAAACATATTACTCTGTTGAGGAATATTTGAAGGACAAACTACTATAACACTGTTATCTTTGTACTAAAATTCTTAATAAGAGGTATAGATATAGTGTAAGTGTACTATGATTATTATATTTATATTCCACAAATAGGCTAAGATATATTTTATAATAGGCCCATTTCTTTGTGTTGTATCTTAAATTTTGACTTATATTTTGTCTTATTTTAGATTCATTTAAGTCGGAGTATTATATTAATATTGTTTGTATTTTTAGTCTCTTATGTCTTATCTTTGTCATAGGCCCTATACCGCTTGATGTATACTGCCTTAAATTTGAAACCAATCTCGGCCCACAAGAAAAACTAGATAAATAATTTTTCTCTCGTTTTATTCGTATTCTCTTATAAACGAGGCACTAAAATTCAATAGCCAACATAAGCATACAGTAAAATTGTTATGATATGTACAAAACAAGACTCAGGCATTAATTATTAAGTAACTTATTTTTAGGACAGAAATAATTGTGAGGAAATATCTCCCTATTGCATACTTTGCACCTTTCCAAACACCTCAATAAAAAAGTTTATTTGTTTAGGAATAATTAAAATAAATACTTATTCCAGACAATATAAACTAAGAGGTCATCACAAAGTGTTATAATGTAATATGCTATGTGTCTGGAAATAAAACTTACTTACTTACTTACTTACTATATTGATCACATATTTGTGAGGTGTGACTTTTCACCCATTCGCTCAATAAATAAAAAAAAAAAAAAAAAATTATTTAGAGTCTACCCACTCAGTTATATAACTGATTTTCAGTGGGGGACTTTAAATCAAAGCGACCAAGCCAACCCTGCAGGCCCCGACGCAATCGACGAGTGAGCGATAACCAACCAAAGATCGATATTTTTAATAGGAAATATAGCAATCAGTGGTATGGACAGTGCGAACACCCGCGAATCAACGCCAGAATCAACAAGGCCGATTCAGAACAACTCTGAAATTTATTATGTGCTTCGTTGCTAGGACGGCTCCAAAGTCACCGTTTACAAACTCCTAAGACAAGAACAGATGGACTTAAGTCCAAATCAGAAGTTAAAAAACTTCTGACTTTAGCGGGAATCGAACCCTGGACCTTCTGCATTGGAAGCAGATACGCTAACCACAAGACCAACGAGCCACACAAAGACCAACGAGCCACACATGAGCCACACAATGATTTACACAACTAAAATTACCGATCATTATCTTATCGCAGCGGATTTGTATGCACCTGCATCTGTTGGTCAAATCGAGGGTCCTTCACATAAAAAAATACGTTTTAACGAACGAGTGCTAAGGCAAAAATGGAATGTTGTGATTGGCCAGCTTTAATGGAATTAGATGATTGTAATGATCTTTATGAAGCAGTTGTAAAAAACTTTAAAAGTTGGTTATAAGAGTGCTAGCTGTGCCGCCGGCGCAAAAAAGAAAGATGAAAAAAATGTTGGATGACACCTTGTCTATTAGTGAGCATTAAAGAGAGGGATATTCTATTTAGGAAGTAGAAAAATTGTAAGCACGCCGCTATAAAATCAATGTATAAGATTGAGTACAAATCTGCGCGTAACATGGTAACTAAACAGATAGGTTTGGCTAAATTAAATTTCTATAAAGACCAAATTATAATTCGAGAAATAATCTGAAAGAAACTTGGCAAACAATTAGTGGAATCTTGGGTAAAAAGAAAAATTTTTCTGTAGACGAAGTAATCCATAACCATTTAGGGAAACAAAACAGTGACAAGGTGATAGCTGATACTTTTGCGGAATCATTTGTGAGAGAAGTGAAGGAGATTCAACACGAGTGTGGCATTCGTACTAGCCGTAACGTTAAAAAAGTCGTGGAATGCCAATCCTTTTTATGCCCCCGTAAGTGAAACACGTATACAATCAATTATAGAGAATATGGATGATAATAAACAGCCAGGCTGGGATGGTATCAGAGTTCAGGATTTAAAATTTTTGAAATATGAGATTAGCCCAGTTTTAGCCAAACTAGTAAATTTATCGATTGAGTCAGGAACCGTCCCCTCAAACTTAAAGATATCAGTAGTTCGTCCTATCTATAAGAAGGGTGATCATATGTCATATTCCAATTATAGACCAATAGCACTCCTCTCTGTTATAGAGAAAATCTTGGAGCGCTGTGTAGCCGACAATTTGTCTGCCTATCTGGAAAAATTTAATATCATTGATAAATTGCAATATGGTTTCCAAAAAGGTAAATGCACAAGTGACTTGCTTGTAAAATTCTCAGACTTCGTTAACACTAAATTAAACGATAACATGCATGTAGTTGCCCTATTTGTTGATTTTTCGAAAGCATTCGATACATTAAATCACAGTACATTAGTAGATATGCTTGAAAATGTTGGTATAAGAGGTCAAACCTTAAAAATGGTTCACTAGTTTTTAACAGATCGGACACTCTCAGTAAAAATAGGAGAATGCTTCAGTGAATATAGAGAGGTTGCGACTGGAGTACCGCAAGGCTCTATCTTGGGGCCAATTTTGTACCTGATTTATGTTAACAATATGACTAAATGTGTAAAACACTGTACTGTGTTCATGTATGCTGACGATACTGTTTTGTTATTTGCTCATAAGAACCTAAAAATGGCTGAATCTACTTTGCAGCGGGATTTCACTCAATATTAATGTGGACGCACGATTATGATCTCGTTATTAATGCTGACAAAACCAAGATTCTACATATGTGCTCACCTCTGAATCAGAACAGGCATCAACCTCTAAAATAATATTCCATTCTTATGAGTGTTTGCATGATATCGTAAATGGAAAAAACTGTGTACGGTGTAGTGTTGAAATTGAGTCTGTTGACAGCCATGTCTATTTAGGTGTCTTAAAGGGGCTAAAAACCCCAAAAATTATTTTTTACCATATGATCTATAGCACAATACTACACTTAAATGACCATTTAAAAAATTATGTCTTGTAACTGTGATTTAACACTAATTTTTAATTTTTTGATCCAGAAATTGGCGAAAATTGGTGTTTGGAAAATTTCATAAATCAGCTTTAACCTGCTTCTTTTTGGTCTACATAGATACTAGAGCATCAGTACCAATCTAAAATGCCCCTTCATAACATCGTGCCTTGAAACTATGCACAAATATTCTCTCAAACACGCAAAAATATGCATTCCAAAATCACACCCCTTCTTGGTAATCTGCATATTTTGACCGAACCACTTGCCCAAAATACAAAACAGAATATAGTGGATTTACAGAAAAGGCTGACGAATACGTCAATAATGGCCAATTTTTTTGGATCGAAATCCTCCAAGGTCACGGGGCATAAAGATCGCCCTCATGTTATTTCTTATGGGAGATTTTTGTCGATGGGACCTGGCTCGAAAAATGCCATGTTTGACAATTTTTGGGAGGTCATGGTGCCCCCAATAATTTTTCTGTGAGTTGCTAAATTCATACTAGATAGCCTGAATGAAATATATTTTTTGAGTTTAGCGGTTAAATACCCCTTTAATTGATAGGTTCATGTCGTGGAGGCCGCATATTATCTCCTTATGCAAGCGTTTAAGATCCTGTGCATTTCAATTGTTCAAATTAAAGTTGGTACTTCCGTTTAAACTTTTAAGGTCAGTTTACACTGCGATCGCCGAGTCAATCCTCTCTTATGGCCTCTTGGCGTGGGGCTTTGCATCTTTAAGCCACGTAAATTTAATAACCAACCTTCAAAACACAATGATTAGAACTATGACACCATGCTTTTTAAAAAAAAAATCCAAGATATAACATGCATACAAATGAAATATCACTTTTGCAATGTACTACCTGTATCATACCTATTTAAGTTTAGATTTATTTTAAAATTTTATTTCAATAGACAATATGAAGCAAACGAAAATACGGGGATTACGCGGTCGAAATCAAGAGGGAATTACTTTTTGCCTAAATTCAATAACAAATATGGAAAACGGACACTTTTTTATTTGACACCCGCTATCCTCAACAGCCTACCTGGTCATCTGCGTCAACCTAGAAAAGATCTCAGCCCATAAATCTGAATTAAAGTTTTATTTGCTCGATTGTTTATGTGCAGTCTACAACACCTAATCATTTATCTCAATCCCAATTGCTTTTATTTTTATTTTTTATTGCAGTGTTCAATTTACTATTTTCATTATGTATCCTGTTGGTTTGCTTTAAGATTTGATTACGAATGACAAAGTCGTTTGTTTGTTTTTTTGGAGGAGTCTTTAAATATTTAGATACTTGGTGCAAGTATGTAAATTTATTCATCTAATACTGTGTTGTTTTTGTGTTACCTCGAAGTATAATATTTTTACAATCAATATTCAATTTTTTCAGTTTGTTGTAGCTGGTTTTGTTATACAGGACAGTGTTCCACCGAGTTTGTTCTATTTTTCTTTGTTATTGTTGTAATAACTTCGCACAACACCGTAGTTGTATGAAATGTACACATTATTGTGGTTTAAACCACAGACAAGCCTTACTTTAAGGCTTTGTGGACCGAAGCATATAAAAAATGTACACATAATATGTAATAAATGAATAATAAAAAAAATATATATATTATTATTATTAATTAACACAATTAACTGGTCGGTCAATTTTAAATTATTATTATTATTATATATAATTATTATTTATTATTATTATTATTATTATTATTATTATTATTATTATTATTATATATTATTATTATTATTATTATTATTATTGGATGATCAAGGCGAAGACTTCAATTTCACTGACCCCTCAAAAAATTTAGCTCCAATGTTTTTTGTTTTTTTTTGTATCTTTTTTGTTTTTTTTTGTTTGTTTTTGTTTTTCTGTCTGTTTGTTCGCTCTCTACCGGGCAAACGGCATATGCGATTCTGATGAAAATTGGAGGGGACCTTCGAAATCTCTGAGACTTGCTACATTTTTGGGTGCAATCGAAGAATATATTCTATGGATTCTGGCTAACTTTTTCAACTTTTTCTTTCAAAAGGTACTACATCACCATAACCTTAATGTCCATGTATAATATGAACGTTGTAGCCCCACCCGTTTGGTCAGAATTGGCCCAAATGGCACGAAAATATCGTTAAAAAAAAACAAAAATCTTAGATTAAAAGCTTTATTTCTATAGATTCTGGCTAACTTTTTCAAACTTTTTCTTTCAAAATGTACTACATCACCATAACCTTAATGTCCATGTAAAATATGAACGTTGTAGCCCCACTTGTTTGATCAGAATCGGCCCAAACGTCACGAAAATATCGCACTAAAAATCGAAAAAAAAATTAAAAGTAGGATATTTATGAGAAATATTTCTTCGATTGTACCCAAAAACGTGGCAAGTCTAAGTTCAGAGGTTTCGAAGGTCCCCTCCAATTTTCATCAAGATCGCATATGCCGTTCGCCCGGTAAAGAGCGAACAAACAAACAGAAAAAAAACAAACAAAACAAACAAACAAACAAAAAACACCCAAGCTAAATTTTTTGGGGGTTGGTGAAATTGAAGTCTTCGCTTCGCTCATCCAATAATTGAACGTTGTAGCCACACCCGTTTGGTCAGAATTGGTCCAAATGGCACGAAAATATCGCACAAAAAATCGTAAAAGTACGATATCATGAGAAATATTTCTTCGATTGCACCCAAAAAAACGTAGCAGGTCTAAGTTCAAAGATTCGAAGGTTCCCTCCAATTTTTATCAAGATTACATATGCCGTTTGCCCGGTAAAGAGCGAACAAACAGACAGAAAAACAAACAAAAAAACAAAAAAAACATTGGAGCTAAATTTTTGAGGGGTCAGTGAAATTGAAGTCTTCGCTTCGCTCATCCAATTATTACCAACTAGGAAAACGCTTAAGTCCCGCCCGCGTTGATGGATGAGCATTTTTAAAGTTTTTAGTTTGCGTGGGATATCTTTACTTTTGCAAGTGCTTTGTTTTTCTGCCGACGCATTGTAGGTGATTGTTGTCAAGTTTCTATTGTTTCTTGTCAATTGGTTTTGTTTACCGTAAAAAAACTTACATTAAAAGCTTTATTTCTATGGAATCTGGCTAATTTTTTAAACTTTTTCTTTCAGAAGGTACTACATCACCATAACCTTAATGTCCATGTATAATATGAACGTTGTAGCCCCACCCGTTTGGTCAGAATTGGCCCAAATGGCACGAAAATATCGTACAAAAAATCAAAAATCTTATATTAAAAGCTTTATTTCTATAGATTCTGTCCAACTTTTTCAACTTTTGCTTTCAAAATATACTACATCACCATTACCTTAATGTCCATGTACAATATGAACGTTGTAGCCCCACCCGTTTGGTCAGAATTGGCCCAAATGGCACGAAAATATCGCACTAAAAATCGAAAAAAATCGTAAAAGTACGATATTCATGAGAAATATTTCTTCGATTGTACCAAAAACGTGGCAAGTCTAAATTCAAAGATTTCGAAGGTCCTGTCAAATTTTTATCAAGATCGCATATGCCGATTGCTCGGAAGAGAGCAAACAAACAAACAAACATACAAAAAACAAACGAGCTAAATTGTTTGGGGGGTCAGTAAATTTGAAGTCTTCGCTTCGCTCATCCAAATATTGTGATAATTGATTTGTGGAAATGATCGTAAATAAGTAATGATTGATGATTATGAGATAACAGGTGCTAAGCTCAGCATGGTTTGCAATTAAGAGGGTATACTGAGGCTAGAACGGAGGCGAGTTTACGGTTTAAAACACCATTATCAAATTTCACCCTAACTTTTATAAAGAATAAATCTATGTTATCCATTATGCATATTCCTAAACTAGGAAAACGCTAATGTCCCGACGCGTTGATGGATAAGCTATTTAAAGTTTTTAGTTTGCGTGGGATATCTGTACTTTTGCAAGTGCTTTGTTTTGCTGCCTACGCATTGTAGGTGATTGTTGTCAAGTTTCTATTGTTTCTTGTCAATTAGTATTATTTACCGTAAAAAAACTCATATTAAAAGCTTTATTTCTATGGATTCTGGATAACTTTTTCAACTTTTTCTTTCAAAAGGTACTACATCACCATAACCTTAATGTCCATGTGAAATATGAACGTTGTAGCCCCACCCGTTTGGTCAGAATCGACCCAAATGTCACGAAAATATCGCACTAAAAATCGGAAAAAAATCGTAAAAGTACGTTTATTTTATGGATTCTGGTTATTTTTTCAATTTTTTTTTTCACAAGGTACTACATCACCATAACCTTAATGTCCATGTAAAATATGAACGTTGTAGCCCTACCCGTTTGGTCAGAATGGGCCCAAATATCACGAAAATATCGCACTTATAATCGAAAAAAAATCGTAAAAGTACGATATTCATGAGAAATATTTCTTCGATTGTACCCAAAAAGGTGGCAAGTCTAAGTTCAGAAAAAACGAAGGTCCCCTTAATTTCATCAAGATCGCTTATGCCGTTTTCCCGGAATCGTGCGAACAAACAAACAAAAAAACAAAAAAAAAAAACAACCGAGCTAAATTTTTTGGGGGGTCGGTGAAATTGAAGTCTTCACTTCACTTCGCTCACTACGCTCGCTACGCTCATCCAATTAATTCATTGTTTTTTAATTAAAAATTAGTGAAATCACCAAAATTTACTCCATTTTGGTGGTCAACTTTTTTGGGCAACTTCGGGAATTTATTCCAAGTGAACAGATTTTTTTAACTCAAATTTGCGTAATGGATAACAACGTATAAAAACATGTGAACGGACAGGCCAATTTGGTTTTATCGTAAGATAAACGATTTGGTGGGAATTTCCAGAATTGTAATCCATGTTTGGATTTCCCATTTTTCAACGTTTTGGACTTATGTCTCGCAATGGATCTTTAAGGCTTATTTTGTGCAACCAATTACGATAATCAACATAAAAGTACTTTATTAACATCCATTAAAAATTTAATAATGATATTACCAACCGTTCAGCAGAAATCATCAACACCTGTTTGCGCGCATTGAGTTGGGCCAAGCTCAGCGTACCCTCTTAAGAGCATCAAACAAATAAGCAAACATATCAACTGCTAAAAATATATGTTACTTTTCTTATTTGATCGCACTTGAGATACGGAATCGAATTTTGGGGAATATCGACTCATATTGACAAGGTTTTCATCACGCAAAAATGAGCAATCAGAGCATTTTGTACCCTGAAGCCGACAGAGCATTGCAAACCCTACTTTATTACACTAAACATTCTTACAGTTACATGCCTTTACATTCTCAAGTCAATTTTATAATAAGAAAAACATCCACACTCTCACAGTCAACAGTGGCGTACACACCCACAAACACAAGGCACAAAAATGACCACCATCTTAACCAAAATCGTAAAAATCTAGGAAAAAAACTCTGATTATTTAAATAAAACTCTTTCAATAAACTCCCCAAATCAATTAAAAACATAACAGAACACATCAAATTCCAAAATGAACTAACCAAATTTTTAACACAAAAGGCATAGGCCTACTACAGTATAAAAAACTTTATGACAGACAAAACTACCTAATAAGTTAAGGGGTGATAAGCAGATAGTGGGAGGGGGGGGGGAGGAAGAATTACTTTGGAAGGTGTTTTTAAGTGGCTAAATGTCACTATCAATAAAATCCAAACAAAGACCTGAAGGTAATATTTTTTTTGGGGGGGGAGGGGGTAATTGGAAAAAGGGGCGGGGGATGTGGCAGAGGGTTAGTAGTCTGTAAGGGGTTGGTGATGTCAAGGCTGGAAAGGATTAACAGATGGGGAAAAAATTCATTGTTTACTTTTTGGAATGATAAAAAATATGGGGGGATGAGTCCCAACCGTGCTCTACTTGGGGAAGGGGGGGGGGGGTTGTGTTTTTTGTCAATATCGGATGAGATCTGCAAAAATTTCCATTTAGGGAAATAAAATATAAACTTGGGCCTATTTTTGAGATTTCAAAATTTTACGAAAAAATATGAAGATTGGGGGGGGGGAGGGGGGGAGGAGGGGAAGAAAAAGAATTGACAGTGGGTGCTAAAATGTGAAGCAATGTGGAGAAAAAAATCTCAAAAGGGAAAAAATTGGAAAAAATCAAAAAGAAATTTAAATTTTTTTTTCCCATAATTCGATTTAAATAGTATTTCATGGCAAAACAAGGTGTATTAATGGTATGCTAAGGGGTTAATGTTCTTCTATTAATTCATTATTATCAAGTTACTGTACCTAATAATGTAATAATTTAATTACCGTTTCATTGGATTTTGGCAGTGGGCCTATGTACGTATTAATATGAGAGACAATGTGATGAAAGATTACTGACATGACCATGAGGATGGCATTTTATTGTCAGTAGGTACTATATACTAGAGGATATATACTATTTGTAAAATATATTACGTTTAATACTTATGTATAAGAACTAGTGTTATAACCAAAAAAGGGACTACACGGTGAAAATTGTTAAAAAACTGTAACTATGTATTGTTATTGTTAAATACACGAATAAGTTTTAATAAATAAATAACAAATAGTATGGTAAAATACTCTTGTAGCAACCATGGTCATAATGCCAGAGGAAATAGTATTAAAATGTTGTGGAAAGAGTAAATAAATCGATTACTCAAAAACATATTTTTTTCTGGGTGCCAAATGTATAATAAATTAGATTTAATATTTAAACATAAACAACGTGTAGTATTTTTTAAATGTAAATGTATTAAATTGTAAAAACTCTAATTTATCAATGAGGGACTTTATTGTCTTGTAGGTAGTTTGTACCTTTATTAAAATGTTCAGTATAAATTTTGTAACTATATTTTCTTATGCTTTAAAATGGAAATGTATTATTGAATTGTACTGGTATTATTAAAAATTGCACGTGAAATAGCTTTGAGATAAATAAAAAATGAATTGAATTGAATTGAGTAAGATTTATATTTACAATAATACTGTGATCCAAACAGTTTGATAATATTCTTACTGGTTGTATATGTTATAGGATATTTTATTATTTGACGAACTACAGCTGTGAAAGTTATTAAATAGGAACACTAAGTAAATTCTCATTCGTCATTGGCTGCGGAGGGGCAGACGAATAAAATAGTTTTCACTAAAAATTTAAAACAAATTGAACTGAAAATTGAAATCCATTAATTTTATCAAACTATTAAATGAAAGTGAATTAAAAAATTTGAAATATAAAATAGGTAACGAGATTCTGAATAATAAAATATTGAAATAAGTTCTTGAAAAAAAAACAAGTATGGAACGACAATAAACTTGGCTGTCGGGATACGCCGTGTCACGTTTCGAGCTGATTGCACACACTGGATAGAGTAGGTTCTACCCAGTGATTTCCTCATCATATCTCTGAAGATGAGCTGTGCAATCAGCTCGAAACTTAACAATTTTAATGGCAATCGACACGGATTATCCCGACAGCCAAAATTTATTATTGACTTAGGGCCGTGAAAGTCTACGACAAGTGTTAAGTATTGAACTGTTTTAGAAGATTGATATGAAAGCAAATATTTTTCATAGTTATGCCGAAATTTTAAAACCTTTTACTGGTCGGGCTTTATAAGTATTTTACCGTAAGGATGGCCGCTGTAGTAACGACTGCAAAAAACCTTGGAAAAAAGTTTTATGCAGAGTCGTTAGCGGCGGGATTCGAACCTTACACCTCCCGATCAATAGTCTCACACGCAACACATGAACTCTGTGACAGTTATACCAGGAAGGAAGAAACTAAATTATTCGATGTTATGAGTATTCACTTACCTTGCACATACAAGCACTTAATGTTGCGTGCATGACGCGCCCTTGTACATAGAGGGGCGCGTCAAAGGTCTTTTAGGGTGTCAACTTGTTCTTTTCTTTCCCCTCATCTGGAAACAACTTGCCCCTCATCGTGTCCTGAGCTTGAATGACTACCGATCGTCAGTCGTTTCACCACCAAAATGAAAAAGCGATCGATTGTTGCACAAACTTTGACAAAATCCACGTACTGTAGGTAAAACTAGAGAAAGTTACGTATGCTATTTGAAAATATAGAACAAATATCCAACTACATTCACAAAGAACTAATTAATAACAGAGTTAAAACTTCTTTAAATCTACATATTCAACATATTTGACCGCTACCTCTCAGAATCCTTAAAACTTTTTTATCAACTTAAAAACAGTCTTTCGTTGATTGGGTCCTATACAAGCAATCAAAATATGATACAATATAAAACTTATTATGGCAACAAGCTGTGTCTCTAAAGATATGCAATTTTAAAAATACAATTCAATAGTCTAACATTTATATGTGCTGATAATATGATATAATTACAATGATCTAACCTGATAAATCAAAATAAAATGAAATCTTTTAAATAATAAATAAATATATTTTCGGTTCATCCGTGTATATTAAAAATCATTTTAATAACGTACTAACGTTTCGGATAGTCTCCAAGCCAATTTAGATTTTTAAAAAACATAATTTGAAATATGTCACATACAAAACAAGCGAAATTAACAAGAATATCAAAACAAATCACGGGAAGTTGCAAAAAACCATCACGCCCCAGCGTGTTGTGAATTGTGATGACCCAAGTAGCCTACACGTTTTGCTGGTAGTTTTTCAGGTGGCTACTTTTTTCTCCTGCAGCAGGAATAACATTTAAAATTTATGACAGATGCGTTTATGGAACCACAAACCGAGCATGTAGTGTAAATGTTTGTTTTAAACGTCCTGTCTAAAATGGTTTTTAAAACAGTTCTGAACACAGCGAAAATTGGTCATAGGACAGGAAGTTCGGGATTTAAAACGGATAAAATATGTTCTGGCCTTATAGATGAACGTCAATCTGCATAAGGGACGGTTTGAGAATCACCTTATTTTAAAATTTAAAACTATTTAACAAAAAATATATTCTGCGTACAAACTTATGGCTGAAGATTGTTTTTTTACCAAAATAACCGTTTGGTGAATCTTCAGTATACATTTCAACCAACAAACCTTTCCCATAACTTTTCTTTCATCCCTGGTAATTCGAATTCCCCCCGTACATTCCACTCTGTTTTATCCACTCCTCCTTTCCCGTCAGAACCGTTCGAACAAATCCCGGTCTGTTCCAGAACAGGTGTCTGGGGAGAAAGAAAACCACTCGAACACTTGTTTTTTACAGCTGAACGACCATAATCATGTTCAGACAGTTTCCAAACAGTTCCCGACGGACAAATAAACAAAAAATTTAGTTTCAAGGTGAATGACAATCTCTTCGCATCATTCCTTATGTTTTAAATAGTGCGGCATTTTTTTTCATTTCAACAGTTTCCCTAACAAAATTTTAAAACTTACAAAAAAACAAAAAAAATTGAGGGAAACAACAAACAATGTCAGCTTTGTTTCTTTATTTATTATTTATTTTAATTATTTTTTTATTTAACGCCCATATTCAGTAAAAAATCTGATTTATCAAGGGAGACAACATTTACAAAGGAGGACAAAAATAAAACTTGGACCGATGTTGCAAATGCGAATTTGTACTTGTATAGTACTTTGTTCTTTTTTGTACCTTAGTTAGTAGACCATTTAGATTTGTACGTTTTTAAAGAGTAATGCTTCGTCTCGAGCGGTACTTTTATG
>JAMZAV010004229.1:0-54461 GCA_024449915.1 Sweltsa coloradensis
TTTTTTTTCACGTTTTTGTTTAAATTTTGATGTGCAAATGTAAAAAATTCGACAACTTACTTTCTGCAATTTGAGTTGTTTAAAATATTTTTTTTTTTTTCTAAATCCATTACAAAAAGAAAAATTCTGTTGCAATTGTGTAAAGGTCAAAAATTATTTCGACTGGTTACAAGGGTGGAGGAAAAATCTTTATAAGGAAAAGGGGGATTAAAATTTGGGGAAATTTTTAAAAGATACATCATTAAGACTGACATGGAAAATTTTTTTTTACAAAACAGAACAAGTCTGGGGTAATTACAAAAACATTGGGGAAGAAAAAAGATAGTAATTTTTAAATTTTCTAGAAAAAATATGAATCGTTTAAGTGTGCTTTAGTTTCTATGAATTTAAAAATTATTATGGGTCTTACCACCATAAATATTTTATACTTATTAGGTGTTTTTTTTCTAAAAAAAAACCGTTCAGCTGCAAAATAAACACCTAAGCACGTGCCTTTTTTGTTCCAACAATTTCAAAATTGCTTTTGCATTGCAGAGTCATATGGTGGGCCCGGGAACTAATTTAGGTCCCCCATCATTGCTGTGATCATTTTTTTAGGGCGCGACTCTCGGGAGGGGCCTTTAGGTTTGAAAAATTTTTACATTAGTATGTGTGTACATTTGACGCGCCAAGCCCTGCATTTTTTGAGGTAAAATTTAAACCCAATTCAACAAAACTTTAAAATTTATGTTTCCAAAAAGCACACAGCATCACTCCTTAAAAATTTCATATTTTGTTTTGGGGGGGGGGGCGTAAGTGTTCCAAAAGCAATTTTAGTCAGCCGAAAAAATTTTACTTTTTACACTTGCGATAGTTTATCATCAAAAAGTCCGTTTCATTTTGCGTTATCAAAACAAAAACTCAAACTCGATCGCCTCGAAGTTTGGTAATAGAATACTCCCAAATAAATTTTCCTGGCGTTTTTAGTTTGCGAAGCCACGTGTTAAAAAAATATTCAGATTACGAATCAAAAATTTTTGTTATACTTTTCCCAAATTTTACGATATATTGCCAAATTATTCCAAAATCAGGCAAATCGATTAGTCATGCCCAAACAGTTGTGTATGGGCCCAAAAAAAACAGTTTTTCATTAAATAGTTCTCAAAGTGCCCAAATCAAATTATGTTTTGTAGCCGTTTTTATCTTGTAAGATTTTTTTTATTTATTTATATGAAGAAGATTGGAACATTAGCCCGGGGAAATTATAGATTTTGACATAAACACCCTTAAAACCTAAAGCTGATTTTTGGCCACATGTAGCATTTGGTATTCTTCAAACGTACAGAATTTTCCCAAAAGCACAGACGCTTGCTTCCTCCCTATCGCGCCAAAGGGCTTAAGTCACACTGTCAAAAAAAAATGCTTGAAAAACCCTAACTAACAAGACATCTCTGTGATTTTTGTTTCAAAAAACGGACATGTTGCTTTTGTTTAATACCAAAAATAATTATTACCATTAATATTATCCAAAAAACAAAGTGGGGTGCCTAATTAGACTTCCAGAAAAATCCGTAAATCTTAAATTAGGTCGAGTTCACAAAAAATTTCAAGACAAAATAATATGGGGGTGTCTGTCTTGTAAAAGCCACTTTTTCATTTTTTACCGGGCGAAAAAAATTGACTGGATATGCCCAAAATGACAAACGGTTTGCGCATCGCACTGTACCCAAAATATCCGTGGAACAGCTGCTAACTATAAAAACTTTCAAACCCGGAAAAAATACCCCAAAAATTTAGGATCTGGTAAAAGCATATTTGAGAATGTTTTTCACTTGGGACAGTTTGGTAAAATAAGTCACCTTCATGGCTTTCCGAAGATGGCCCCCCAAAATAATTATTAAAACTGCTGTAACCAAAAAATCATCAGTTTTTAAAAACAAAAGGGGTATTTTTTTAATGATTTTTAATGCTCTACAAAAAAAGTCAGCAGTTTTACCGCAAATGAAATAGTTTTAATTTAATTTAAAAAATTTTTTACCATGATTGCAATTATAGCATTTTCAATTATTAATAATGTAAAACCCCGCAAATTTGCCAAAAAATTTTCACACTATACTAAAAAAACTAATAATCCAAAATTGTTAGCCCCGAAAAAAAATTCCAGAAACTTTTTTATTAATTTAAATTTAAATTTTAAATTTAATCATTAATTAAACCCCAATTAAAAGTTTATTTTTCACGTAACACATCACATAGTGTACCACACAAAAAAATATGACCACAAAACCAAAAAAAAAAATTAGTTCCAAAAATTTTTTCCCAATCATTTTATATTATTTCAATTAATTCAATTAATTAAAAATAATGACAGTAATCTCGATTTTTTTTGAAAAATTTAAACACAATGTGGTCGCCCTTGGTATCTTTTTAAAAGCTAGTTTTAAGCCGAATAAATGTAATAAAAAAATTAATTATTAAATTAATTAATCACCGAATTAATTATTTTTAAATTTAAAAATTATCCCCTTTTGACATTTATTGTTATGTTACCAAAAACTCGATCGTCGTCATAAAATATACACTCTATGACTAATCCCAATAAATCCAAAAGTCAGTCCCGAAAAAAAAATTCCTAAAAACTTACCATTAATTAACAAATTTAATTTGAAGAATTACTTATATTCATTTTTTGTTATTGAAAATCGTAAAAGTACGATATTCATGAAAAAATATTTCTTCGATTATACCCAAAAACGTGGAAATTTTAGGATTTTGAAGTCGCCTCAAAATTTTTATCAAGACGCATAGATTTGCCCCGGGAGGGCGCAAAAAAAGACAAAAAAAAACAAACCAAAAAAAAAAAATATATTTCTTTTTTTTGGGGGGGGGGGGGGCGGTGAATTGAAGTCGCTTCGTCATTCTACAACAAAATGTGTTAAATCAATTAATTTAAAAAAAAAAAAATTTTTGATTACCCACCCGTTAGTTATATATAATTAATTTAAATTCAATTTAAAGGGAAATAGCATGAACTTATTTTTACCCTATTTATTTTTTAATTAACTCGCATTGTTTATATTTATTTTCCGTTGGATTTTTTTGTGCTAAAGTGATTGTCAAAACAATTTTTTGAGATATTGCTTCAATTTCACCCCCCCCGCCAAAAAAAAAAAAAAAAAAAAAGTTCGTTTTTTTGGGTTTTTTTTGTTTTTTTGTCTGTTTGTTTTTCGCTCTACCCCGGGGAAAACGTCATATGCGATCTTTATGAAATTTTGAGGTGACCTTCGAAAACTCTGAACTTAGACTTCCATTTTTGGTATAATGAAGAAAAATTTTTCAGAAATCGTACTTTTACGATTGTCAATAACAAAAATTTTTAGTATAATTATTCTTCAAATTAATTAGTTAATTAATCGACAATTTAGGGTTTGTTTTTGGGGGCATGAATTTTGGATTCATTGACATTTGCAGTAGAGTAGTAAAATTTTTATGACGATCGATCGAGTTTAGGGATACATAACAAAACATATGTCAAAAGTTTGGGTAATTTACTTAAATGTAATTTAAACGGGATTAATTAATTAAATTAAAATTTTTTTTATTTCATTTTTCGGGGTTAAAACTGCTTTAAATGATACCCAAGGGCGACCACATTGTGTTAAATTTTCAAAATTAACGAGATAACTGTCATTATTTTTTTAAATTTAATTGAATAATTAATTAAAGTAAAGTGTTGGAAAAAATTTTTTGGAACTAATTTTTTTTGGGTTTATTGTGGTCAATTGTTCTTGTGTGGTACACTTGTGATTGTGGTACTGAATAATAAACTTTTTTAATTTGGGTTTTAATTAATGTTAATTTAATTAAATTAATTTAAAAAAAAAGTTCCGGAATTTTGTTTTTGGGGCTAAAAATTTTGGATTTATTGACGTTTTTTTAGATAGTGTAAAATTTTTTGGAAAACTAGCGAGTTTTACATTATATATATAATTTTAAAAGTGCATATTGCAATACATTGTAATATTTATAAAAATAATTAAAACTATTGCATTTGCGGTAAAACTGCTGACATTTTTTGTAGACATTAAAAAATCATTAAAAAAAATACCCATTTTTTTCAAAACTGATGATTTCTTCTGAGTTACAGCAGTTTAATAATTATTTTGGCGGCCATCTTTAGGGCGCCGCAGGTGACTTATTTTTTACCAAACTGTCCCAAGTGAAAAAAACTTCTCAATATGCTTTTACCAATCCCAAATTTTGGGTAGGTTTCCGGGTTTGAATGTTTTTATAGTTGAGCGCTTTTCCACGGGGCTATTTGGACAGTGCCGATGCGCAAAACCCTTTGTCATTTGGGCATATCTCATCAATTTTCATCGCACGGTAAAAAAAAAAAAGTGGCTTCTACGACGACACCGCATATTTATTAGTCTTGATAATTTTTTTGTGAAATCGACCTAATCAGATTCGGGGTTTTCTTGGAAGTACAAGTTAGGCACCACACTATTTGTGTTTGTGACTAATATTAATGGTAATATATTTTTGGGTATTGAGCACAAAATACATTTCCCCCATTTTTTTAAACAAAAATCACAGAGATATCTCGTTGGTTCAGTTTTTACAAGCATTTTTATGTGACAGTGTGACTTAACCCCTTTTGGGCGCGATAGCGGAGGAAGAAAGCGTCTGGGGCTTTTGGGAACTCTCTGTGCGTTTTAAGAATGTTTAAATACTAACGATTGTTAAAAAATTCAGCTTTAGGTTAGCAATGTTGATCTTTAGGCCTAAAATCTCTTATAATGCCTGGGCTACATACGTTAACGTCCTTTTGCATGGTGGTTTTTTACTATTGTAAAGTATTGGTATGAAAATTTGCAATGAAATGGGATCATAAGAAAGGCCAAAATGTTAAATTAAGATAATCGTAATGTATCATAATCTGTTCGCCCCAATAGTTAATAAGTCTTGTTTCTAGCAATTTTGCGTTAGCACAAGTTACTTAAAAACTTTTCTACTTCATCCTTTGACTATAAATTTGGCATTACACTAATTCACCTGATGTTTGTATTTGGGACAATACAAATTTTAAAAAAAATATTTGGAGCGTGATTTTGTGGTGTGGGGGGGCGTGTGTGGCGATTCCATCGTATATGGGTTATCGGTGGTTACGCAAGGCAATCTTGGCCTCGAGCGAGGGGCGGGGGGCATTGCCTTAAGTGTGTTCGGGCCCATCTGTTCAGTGTCATCTCGCAGCAATGGAAAAGGGGGAAAGGGGGACGTGTCTGGATAGAACTGACTGACCATATCTGGAGAGAATTGGGGTGCGTTTAGTTAAAATAGCTAAATAATGTTTTGGATTGGATTGGATTGGATTTGCTTTACGTCTCATAATTATGCAACTTGGCTAATCGAGACAAAGGGGAGGGACGTAAGGGATGACGCGGGGGGACAAGGGGTGGACAGGCCTGTGCTGGTCAGAACCAGCCACAAGCATATGGGGAGGGCAGGGGTTCCCCCAGTCGTGGTCGTCTCCGTCTGTGTCATCATCCGTCCGTGTTGTCTTTGTCGTCGCCGTCGGGGAGGTAGTCAAAGGGAAAGGGGTTCCCCGACGACGACAAAGAATGTTTTGAGTATAAATGTATAGGGGTGAATGTTTTGAGTAAAAAATGTATAGTGTTTTTTAGGGTCTTGTCTAATATGAAATCAGTATAAGTTAAATTGAAATGTTTGAATTGCACTATAAGCAAAAGATGTAGGACTGATGATCATGTTAAGATACGTGAAGTCATATTCATATCGCGTCATCAGATGTTCAGATACAAAAAGCATTCTTTTTTTAAATCTTCATTGGTGATGTTTTAATGGTATTGGACTGCTTCACCTAACGCGTCAAAAAGAAATATCCTCATTCGCGAGGTTGCCACTTCGATACCAGCTGCTATCCATACAAAGGTTTGTAACCGTAGCTTTTCTTGGGTCGTGATAAAGAAAAATGAGGGGTATGAGAGCCATCAAATGGCCTGTGGCTATTCCCTCCTGTTAATATAACGTTGACCGGGTTTCCCACTTCCAAAACGAATTTAATTTCAACATTCATTTTCAAGTCAAATAGACAAAAATAGTAATTTAGGCCACTGAAAATAATATTGCAAATTTTGGGAAATACATTTATTCTAGCCGAAAATTTATACAAAATCAGAATCAAGCGAGAAAAGCGAGCGTTTCCATTTGACTCTGCCGGAAAAATAGTCACTGGTTTTGTTTGTTTTGTTTTGTTTGTTTGTATGTCTCACCGTAATTTTTCGAACGGAGGCTGGGATCGAGTTAAAATTTGGACATCCGCAAGCTTCGTTCTCGATTGAATGCCATTAGTTTTGAGCAAATCGTTTAAAAAGTTAAAAGTTATATTTAATAATTGGAAATTTGGGGCCCCGTGGACAGCGAACGGCGAAAATTTTATAATAAAAAATGTGCAATGTGGGTATAGCTATAGCACGTGCTCGCTTATCAACGCGTCCAACTGAGCGTTGATACATATTGATAGCTTATAACACGTTCATGAAAAACATTATCATACCTTACTTTTATGTAATTCAAAATATGGATCTAACAATAAAAATAAAAATATACGCACGGCACTCCTAGTATTACGTTTTACTGAGAATTTAATCTTATTACACTGGTTAAATAAAGATCAACACCTTTGATTTATGTATTGATGTTTATTCATGTATGAGATTAAAATATTCACCTAAAATATACAACATACGTGATTTTTAAAATATTTTCGACGTTAGAAGACGCTGTGAGTGGGCTACTTTGCCATAGATTTGACCGTATGGCAGTGATTACCTTCATGGTATGTTACCAATTTTGCGTGATCACAATGTTACTTACAAATTATACCTTGATCATTTGATTAAAAATTGCATAAAACTAATTACCGAATTTTATTCTTCATGTATCTCATTATTTTATTCTTCATTTCATCATCTAATTATTATCTAATCAATGGTATTGAGACATTTAAATATTTTGAACAGATCTGAATTGGCCGCAGGGGTCTAGCGGTGGAAGTTTTTTACTTTTTGTTTTCCTGAGTGGTTACTCCACATGTCTGGCGTTCGAGGGGTTGTCTCGAGTAAACATTCGGATACGAAATTTTATTTGGGGGCTCCCTGTGTAACTACATGTGCATAAAAAATATAGCCAGGAATCTTGACCTTATATTTCTCAGTGATAATACTAAAATATCAATCATTCGACAACCATCCGCTAGCGTCTTACGCAACACCACCATGTGTGGGAACTCCCCACCTCTGTAACCCGCCGAATTGACGGCATCACACGCGACACATTAGTGTGGGCTCGGTTCTTTACAAAATTCCTTACACAACACTAACAGTGATTCCCCGCCTTTTATCTCGGCAAACAGTGACGCAACGCAAAAAAGCCTCCTGGAGGTTGCGAGTTCGATGTACGGGTTACCGGCCACAAGTTTTTGAAGAAATTAATTTGGAGTCGGTTTCATATAGTGATTGCAAGGCTGGCGGGCTCCTTTCAGTTTGAAGTATAATTCGCCGGTGGTTTTTGCCGGTAGTGCGTTGTGCGAGGTTTACCATTGGGAATTGAATAAATATTAGCTACAGGCCCTAAATTTCATATAAAGTCGAGATTTGGCAAAATTGTGAAGGCATACTTTATTATTTTACTGTTTCGGGGCGCTAATAGAAACCCAGGCAAACCGAAGACAAAGTAATTTTCACTAGAGATGAACTGGTTTACAAATGATCTCAAAACGTTTTCAAAACTGGATTTAGTTGTTAGGCCTACTTTTAAATGGGTGGCAGTGTAGTGGGTGTATACATGACGGTTTTGAAAACGTTTTGAAGTCAAACCCGCAAAGAATGTTTTGACTTGAACCGATCCAAACCTAGTTTCGAAGCGTATACATAATGTTTTCAAAGTTTTCAAACCTCAAAGCGTTTTTTAAATAGATTTTAAAAAACCCAATGTATATAAGATGTTTATACTTTCCCCAAAGTTACAGGGGAGATTTACTAAAAATTACGTTTTATAACTTCTACTCACATAATATTAAGCCTGGTGATCTAGCAGTCACAATCAAATTAGCAATTTTGGGTTTTTGCTTTCATTGTCTTATATGAGTATAAAAACCAATTATTTTCGCCAGTCAATTTTTTTTATTAGTACCGAATACACATGTTTACAACATGTTAATGTCGAAAAAAATAAGTTCTAAGTTCATTACGATAGTATGCTCCAAGTTCTTTGTATGACTCTGGGAGCGAATTCTCGCAACGCTCTAAGGAGTATACTTGTTTTACGGCGAAGTGTTTACCCCATAAGAAATATCCTACGCTCGCACCGGGGTTTACCACCAAAAGAAAGCTAAAACTTATAATTTATTTTGGAAGCACTTGCTAGATGTGGCCTTTTCAACCACGTTTCTAAATAATGACAATACGAAATAATCACGCGATAACCAGAGACGTGGTATGCATCAACAATCCATATTGCTTCTAAGGGGACTACGCCTGCAGAGACACTAGAGTTAGTTTTTACAGTTTTTTTTGTATGTGATTACTTTTATTTGTTTTTCAATATTTTGATTTTCACAAAGTTTTTTTTAAACGTACTGAAAAAGTTAATGTTTATTGTCGGTTGAAGTTCAAGTTCATTATAATATGTATGCCTTTGTAATTGATCGCGCCCTACAGTAACGGCAGGAGGCCATTTACAGAGAAAATCTTTAAACCCCAAAGGGTGTATTAATAGTGTTATGAAATAATTCCACATTATGTTTTTTGGGTAATCGTATCAGCTCGCATTATATTTTTTTTTAATAAAGTGTTTTCCCGACAATTAAAGTTTTTTATATTTTACCGCACTGATATTTTGGGGGGTACAGTGTTTTTTTTTAATTTTTATTTTGTTCAAATTCATTTTAGAAAAATTAAGTTTAATTACTCCGCTTTCTTTGGATTAGTAATTATTTTACCAGTAAAGAACATGCGGCGGGAAAGTACCGGCGCGGGAAGGCACTGCAAGAGGTCGCTGGCGCGACCTCTTTTTGTTACTTTACACTTTTCAATAATAATTATGTCTAATATAAATTATTTTTAAAGGGGCAAGATCTTTTGTGTTAAATTGTTATCAATTTGAACAGAAGAAGAAATTCGCGTTCGGTGGTTTTTTCTGTGAAGTAGGGCTAGGGAAAAGCCAAAGTCGTTGTTAGACGAGTGAGTGAGCCATGTGTTGAGTACCCGGTAACATTTCTTTACTTCCCCTTACCTTAGGCCTCCCTAGCCTAACATAGGGTACAGTGGAGCTTTTTGGCCTAAACTATGGCTAAACTTTTACACAACCCCCGGGACCAAACCCAATCTACCATTAACAAGCCCCGGGCAGTCACACGGAATATTCATTAAAGACTGCCAACACAGCAACCTCCGGGCACAGTGATTTCCACCAATACCCTAATACGAATATAATAATCAAACTCAAATGCAAATGTTCCCGGGGTACTCACCACATGACTCGCTCACTCGTCTAACTACGATTTTGGCGTTTCCCTATTATAGTTGGCTAAAGCGCCCTTGTAGACGAAATGTGGGAGACGTGGGTTCAATCCCCTGGTCGGGAAAATATTTTGTAATTTCTAGATTGCTTTAAAAAATAATTAAACATGTTTTGAAATGCATAAAACGCAGTGTAGTCCATCAACTGTGGCCAATGGGGCCTCCGGCCTACTATGGTAAACATAGCCAGTACGAAATACGTGAAAATATTGCAAGGTTTACTCAATCTACGAGCGGATTTGGGGATACCTTGACGTCCAACATTCGACTGACCTTGCATGGCACGGCATTTCACGGCCAGGCGAAAAACAAACAAAAAATATATTTTCAAAATCTAAAACATTGTCGTTAAAAAAAATTTTCTAAACATTGGAAGTCTATTTTCAGTTTATTATTTCTTGTGGGTTTTAAATTTTTTGGATTGGATGGATATTGCTTTACGTCCATATTTATGCAACTTGGCAAATCGAGACGAAGGGGGGGACAAAGGGATGACGCGGGGGGGAAAAGGGGGTGGACAGGCCTGTGCGGTCAAAAACCAGCCACAAGCATATGGGGGGGCAGGGGTTTCCCCCCACGTCGTGGTCGTCTCCGTCTGTGTCATCATCCGTTCGTGTTGTCTTTGTCGTCGCCGTCGGGAGGTAGTCAAAGGGAAGGGGTTCCCCGACGACGACCCAGAGCTCGCCATTAGTTTCAGGGAGTGAAACTCCCCATTCACGGGCCAAACCGCAGAAGGTGCCCGAGTTGGAATTTAAATGCCCCTTGTATAAATCGCAATGAAACCTTGCTGTTTTTTAGCATTTCCCAAATAAAACTCGTACCGGATGTCCGTTTAAAATTTCAGCGCAATCTGTTCAGCGATTCGGCCGATTTTCAACGTACACACACACACACCACACACCACCACACACACACACACACACACACACACACACACACACACAACACACACACGCACGCAGAAAAAAAATAAGCGCCGTTTAAGTCGAATAAAAATCACTACGTTCGATACGCTCACACGTTAAATTTACTCGCTGATGTGATGTCCTGATTTTTTACAAACCTCATATTCCTTTGAGTGAGATTGCCCTAATAAATCATATTTCTTTCTTTTCATTTCTCGTTTTTTCGTGACTTATTAACTTAATTTTTTTTTCTTTTCTGTTTTCCCCTTTTTTACATCTGGTATATTATTAATTTCATTTCATATCCTCTTTGAATTTGTAACCATAATTATTGTATGATTAAAACATTGTTGTTGTAATATTAATATTTCAAATATTTTCTTCACTTAGTTCATTTTTTGTGTATACTTTATGAAGTTAATATTAGATTTATTTAGCTGTCATCCTTTGTTAATCCGATTATAAACTGGAAAGGGTAGACTTTAAAATAAATAAAGTAAATAATAAAATCACACTTACACGTGGACATATTTTTCTCTTGGAACCAATGGTGTTATTTTTTTCAAAACTTTAGCAAAATTTTTTTTTTTGCGACGCACTAACGTTTGAATTGGATTCAAAATTCCAAATTAGGGGGGCTACGTCAAGTAGTCCCCCCCCAAGTAATTATAGTAATGCTCCTAAAATAATGGTTCACTAACGAAATTTCTTTTTGCAAAAACGTGCACTAACGATGCGCTAACGTTCACAATTGGTTTGGATTCAAATTCCGATTTTGGGGGGCTGGTCGTCAAGTTGGCCCCCCCCCAAGAAACTTCAAGGTATGCGCCGTAAAGAAGGGTGCACTAACGAAACTTTTTCGTGCACAAACGTGCACTAACGATGCACAAACGATCCACATAACTTTCAGTGTGAAATTTAGTTTTGGGGGGGCCAACTTGACGGAGCCCAACTCTAAGGCATTTTAAGTGCCTTCTCAATGTACTGTGTATGATTCGTGGTGTTTCTAGCGGCACAGTATTTTGGTAAATATCTGGTGATTCAGTTGCACCATCAGAAGCAGGAGAAAAATTTAATTTGAAATTATTATTAAATGCTTCAGATAACTTTTAGGGTTCGTTTCAAGCACGCCATGGACTTTAAAATGGAGAGGAGCTGAAGATCCATTTTTAGAATGTATATATTTCCATAATTGTTTAGAATTAGATGTGGATAAATTCCAAATGTATTTATTGTGGGCATTGCGTAATACATTTGATCAATATTTTCAAGCCTTTTGACGAAATATGTTCAATACTAGTATTTCCGTCGTGATGGGTCACGATGAGGGGTTAGAACGAAGTGGGTGGGGGAGGGGGGAGTAAAGTCGACTTTTCCATACTTAAACCTTAAATATTTAGTGAAATTTATGAACTTTTTTCGGTTTTGCTCTTTCAAATTATGTCGCAGGGCTGCGTGCAAGGCATCCGATTTTCGAGGACTGTTTTGACTAGACGCCGCAATTACACAGTTTTGGGGGGGGGGGGGGGGGGGGGGGGGGGGGGGGGGGAGTTAAGGGGGAGAGATTTTAGAAATGGAAATTAATACATTTGATCAATATCTTCAAGCCTTTTGCAGAAATTATGTTTAATACCAGTATTTCCGTCGTGATGGGCCATGTTGAGGGGATATGAAGGTGGGGGAGGGGAAGGGTGGGTGGGGGTGTAAAATCGAGTTTTCAGTACATAACAAACACGACAGGGACTGCAGGACGGCTAAAAACGTAACGATTAAAATTTTTTCACTGGGAAATTGACGTGTTTTGACCCAGGGCTACCGTCACCCGTTTTGGGGTGGGGTGCCAAAGGGGAATTTTGGATTTGAAATTTTTTCATTTTGAGTTTTTCGCCGAACCGAACACGTCAGCGGGCCGGGTCCAAAAAAATTGTCAGGATCTGTCAAATTTTAGACTTGTGCAAAAATTTTTTTTGAATTTCTCAAAAAAGTGGTTGGTCATTTTGGGGGATCCAAAAAACATTTCTTTTCGTCATAACTCGGGCAGTTCTTCTCCGATCCGGGCCATCCTAGGCTCTACGAAACCGGACTGACGAGGCTAATTTTTTCGTCACCCGAAAAAGCGTCCCGGAAAATTCGGCGTCCCGGAAAAACCCGGAAAAAGTACAAAAGATGTCCGATTTGCAAAATTCTTTTTCCACAATGTTTCGGAGGTCAAAGCGAGTCCGTAAGTGTTTAAAAATATCGTTGGTCATTTTTGGGAAATCCAAAAAACATTACTTTTGTAAATAACTTTTGCAATTACTGTCCGATCTCCGCCATCTCGGACACTACGGAACCGGACGTCAGACGCCGACATTTTGGCGTACCGGAAAAGCGTCCAGGAAAAATTTGGGCGTCCCCGGGAAAAAACCCGGAAAAATACCAAGTGGTACCAAAAACAAAAATGTTTTTTAACAAGTGTTCAGGAGGCCAAAGGCGAGTCCGAAAGCGTCGTGCAAAATCGAACGTCAATTTTGGGAAATCCAAAAAACATTTCTTTTCTCATCAACTCGGGCAATTGTGGGGGGGTGGGCGATTTTGGAAATGGGAATTAATACATTTTATTAACATATTCCAGCTTTTTGCGGAAACTAGGTTTAATACCAGCATTTCCATTGTGATGGGCCATGATGTGGGTATATGATGGAGGGGGAGGGGGAAAGGAAGGGGGTGTAAAGTAGAGTTTTCAATACATAAACCATGAATATTTAGTGATATTTTTTAACGTTTTTCGGTTTTGCTCTTTCCAATTACGTCACAGGGCCGCGTCCAAGACATCCGATTTTCGAGGACTGTTTTGACTAGACGCTGCAATGACAGTTTGATTGGAAGGGGAGTGGGGGGGAGATTTTAGAAATGGAAATTAATACATTTGATCAATATCTTCATGCCATTTAATTTTTGGAGCGATACCAATGGCGTCAGAGGGATTTACGGCCCTTATACTAAATTATTTAATTTTTAAATTGTTGGTCTATTTGGGAAAATCCAAAAAACACTGTTTCTTTTAATAACTCTGGCAATTTTCGTCCGATAGGGTCCATCTTGGGGTCTATGGAACCGTATTGGTCGGACGCAGCAGGGGTTATTAAGAGGGGTTATTTTTAAAGTCAAAACAGTGAACCGAGCATTTCATCACCCTTATAAGGGCATTTTAAAAATTATAATTTATCAGCAGTTACGGCCCCGAAACACCTTTATTTGAACGTGGCCAAAAAACTTTTTGGAATTACTCAAAATAGTATTTAATCATTTTGGGGGAAAACTTTATCTTTTTCTTTTGTCTTCTTCCACAAGGCGTCAGAAGGTCGCATCAGAGGTTATGGCATTAATACTTAATTCTTTTATTTTAAAATCGTTTTGGGAAATCCAAAAAACATTGGTTTTGAACAGCTCTGGCAATTTTCAAATTCTTTTCTTTTAAAATCGTTTTGGGAAATCCAAAAACATTGTTTCTTTGAATAGCTCTGGCAATTTTCGACCGATCGGGTCCATCTTGGGCTCTATGGAACCGTATCGGTCGGCGCAGCAGGGGTTATTAACGGGGTTGCAATTTTGAAAGTCAAAACAGTGATCCGGGCATTCCTTCACCCTTTTTGGGGCATTTTGAAAATGTTTCATTTATATTTTTCCTTCCGATTACGTCAGAGCGCCCTGTCCAAGGCTTCGGCCCCGAATCACCTTCATTTGAACGTGGCCAAAAGCTTTTTTGGAATTTCTCAAAATAGTGGTCGGTCAAATTGAGATAAAACTTTGTTTTATTTATATCTACCACAACTAAAGTCCGATCGGGTTCAAAACAACCTTGCGGAAGGAGCAAAGATTTACACGTAACCATCTCGGGCTCTACGGAACCGTGCGGAAGGAGCAAAGATTACACAACGGAAATGCGTCACGGAAAAACTGTTGTCCCGGATTTTCGAGAAATGCACGGTATGTCCGATATGGTCCATCTCGGGCTCTGCGCGGACAAGGCGAAGATTTAGACGTACTGCAAAAGCGCCAAAAAATTATGTCACTGATTTTTACAAAAGGCGCAATTATTGCCCGATTGGGTCCATTTGGGACTCTACGGAACCGCGCGGATGAGGCTAACATTTAGACGTACCCGAAAGTAGCCCAACCGCGAGGTCTTTAGTAGCTCGGGCATTTTTCGTCCGATCGGCTCCATCTTGGGCTCTATGGAACCGGGCGGTCAAGCCAAACATTTTTCGTTCCGGAAAAGCGTCCCGGAAATTTTTGCGTCCCGGAGATTTAAAAAAGTATTAAAAATTACTTGATTTAGAATTTTTTTCACGGTTCTTTTGGGTGGAGGGCAGGGTTTGACGGCGTATTGAAAGTGTACCGGAAAACAAATTTGTCCCAAGTATTCGGATGAATGATAAACGTGAACCGCAAAGTACCGTATCGCGGTGGTACGCGGGCCGATTCTCGAGTTTGTCGCGTCAACGAGGTTTTCAAAGTACGAGGTTTATAAGTACGAGGTTTTCCATTCCCTCCGCGCAGCGGCTTTCAAGCCGCTTGTGAGCGCGACTTGTCTAACTATTAATACTACTTTAACTCTGGACTGGCGGCGGAAACCGAGTTTTTCCACGCAAGACGTTTTCTCCGCCAAGGAGCGTGATAAACGCGTACATTTTGGACGGTCCTCCACGAGAAAAGATCGACATTTTCGAAAACAAATACCCGCGACCCGACAAAATTTGCTTCCCCCGGTCAAAAATCAAAAAAAACGCGAAAAACGTCGTTTTTGACAGTTTTTGTACTCGCGGTTGCCGCGCCCAAAGTATGCTACGCACCCAAACGTCGACGGTTCCCACGCTTTCGAAATAATTACGGGTACAAGCGACGCGAAGGGTTCCGGGCCGATTATCATTCTTTGGCCGTCCCGCCGTCCCGGCGATAAACAATTTGGATTTGGAAACGAGAAACTTTTATAAACTAGGAAAACGCTTAAGTCCCGCCGCGTTGTTGGATGAGCGTAATTGGTGCATTGAGCTGCCATGTGTTATGCAAATTTTCTGTTGTTCTGTGGAAAAATCATTATTAAATTGAATTTTTTTAAATTAAATAAAATAAAATAAAAAATTAACTTTATTTTTTTAATTTTTTTTAATTAATCGTAATTGTTTAAAAAAATCGTAAAATTGAAATTTGTTTAAGAATAATTTCTCGATGCGCTCAAATTTAACAATAAAATATTAATTTATAAAATAAGGTTTCTGCGAAAACAATATTCAATCGGATAAAGCATGTAGGTGTAATAAGACAAAAAATTGTTGAAAAAAAGAAAAAAAAACCTAAAAATTTCGATTTTTATGATAAATATTTTTTCAATTTCGCTCAAATTTTACAAGGATATCTTAATTCAAAAAAATAAGTTCTGTGTAAAATCAGTAAAATCGGATAAAGCATGTAGGTGTGTATAAGTCGAACTGAATTTTAAAACTCAAAAAACTCGTAAAATTGCCCCCCCGATTTTCATGAGAAAAATTTCCCGATTGCGCTTCAAAACGTGGCAGTTCTAAAGTTCAGAGATTTTGAAGCCTCCATAAAATTTATCGCAATCGGAGTATAGGGTTAGCGGAATCGTGTGGACAAACAGACAAAAAATACAAAAAAGAAAAAAGCAAAAAAAACAAAAATAACATTCCGGATTTTTTTCTCCAGTGTAAGTAGATATGGAATCTTCGACTTCGCTCGATACGCTCGCTACGCTCATCCAAAAACGGCAGATATACTTGGAGCAATTCCCGAATTTTGGTTTTTTGTTTTAAAACGTGTAAACATTAACAACAAACGGGCGCCTATCCAAAAACATTTCGGAAAAACGTTTTGTTCTCTTTTTATGTGGACATGTTTGGATTTTCGGTTCCAAATTTTTGGAAATTTTTGATTTACTGTAGAGCCCCCAAAGTTGCCAATTGCAAGAGCCAATTAATTGGGTACAAGCTTAAAAAATGGTACCCACTTCTTTTTCAGAATGGGCGAAAAAAATTCCCAAAGTGGACAATTTTGAAATGACAGTGCAATTTAAAAAAATAAAAAAAATCGACTTCCTCGGTTTAATTTTTGCTAACAAGGCACATTTATGTAGAGAAATGAATGAAGGAATTAATAAAAATTAGTTTGAGAACCTTGGTCGAACCCCGGATCAGTAGATGCCTTCGGAACACGATTCGAGTCACTTTGTTACAGTATGAGTTTTCATTTAAAAATCGTAAAAGGCATGGTACAATTTTCTAAAATTCACGGATGGGTTTAAAGGCATCCCATCGGACCTTACGATAATCGTGATCCCAAACATGACCCATTTTGTAGCATATGTATACTAGTTAATGGAACACCCCCAAATGACATGCTTGTCCGTTTTGGCATCAAAAATAATAATTTTTTATCTCCCCTTCCCCCCCCCCTCCCCATACCCACCCCTCCCCCATAAACGGTTGCCGCCGCCCAAGAAGCTTTGCACCCGAACGACGACGGCACGGGTGCGCGTTTTGAAATCGTGCATGGGTACAAGCACCGTTAGGGGTTTTAGGGCCGTTACAATACTTTTGCCGGGGCGACGATGAACATTTTGAAATGCGCGCGCGTAATTAAAAAAAAAAGTTAAACTTGCTGTTTAAATAAAAAATTCTAAAAAAAAACTGAATTTTCCAATTCACTTACAGCATGTGTGAAGTGCCCGTGCGGAGTTAACGCGGGGGGTCCAGACGGCAAAAATGTTTACCGTTTTCTTTTTTTCGGACATTGTTTGGATTTTCCATTTTCCATTTTTTTTAAATTTTGAGATGCGCGGTAGAGCCCCAAGGTTTGACAATTCCGAAAGCCAATAAAATAGCGAACGGGTTAAAACCAAAATTGCCCCGATATTTCTTTCCGATTGCGAGGGAAAAAATCGCAAATTTGGAATTTTTTTAACATTTTGCAGTGCAACTTTTAAAGTTAAAAATTTTGGTTTTCCTCGGTACGATTTGGAACGACCAAGGCTCGTTAATGTAGCGCAAGTATAAAGGAATTGAAATAAAATTGGTTTGAGAACCTGGGTTCGAACCCAGGTTAGGGCGAAGCCTTCGAGTTCGGTCCGGGACACTTTTTGATAGTTAAATTTGGCATTCAAGGTGTCAAAAAGCACGGTAAATATTTTTTGTAAAATTCACGAATGGAAAAAACCACTGGATCCGATCTTTACGGAAATTGTCATACCAAACATCACGCATTTGGTTACGTTTGAAAGGTAGACAGGGGAGGAGACAAGATTGCAACGCGTGTCCGGCTAAAAGTGTCGGAAAACAAGGAAGCGTCAGCAATTGAACTTTTTGATTATTCTTGGCCATGCATTTGTCGCCTCAGATTTATACTGTTTAATTACCATAGCCGAGAATGAAAGAAAAACTGGAAAACTGTCTCGGTTTGCGATTTTTCCTCATCAGAAGGAAATGTATAAAACCTAACATGGTAATACAACCAAACCTTGAATTTTCAAATAATCAGGCAACGGCTCGGAGATTCACGACCTTCGGACGGGGGAGAGGTCCGTGAAGTTAGCCCCCCCCCCATTCAGAAAAGTCACATTGTCTATACTTGTGTCGTTTGTGCTTCGTTTGTGCACGTTTGTGCACGCATTTATTTCGTTTGTGCACAAAAATTGTGGCCGCAAATGGAAAAATATTACGGGGGGGAGGGGGCCAGCTTCACGTGAAGTTAGCCCCCCCCCCCATTCGGAAAAGTCACATTGTCTATACTTGTGTCGTTTGTGCCGTTTGTGCACGCATTAATCTCGTTTGTGTACAAAAATTGTGGCCGCAAATGAAAAAAATCCGGGGGGGGCAGTTCCACAGGAATTGATTGATTGGATATTGCTTTACGTCTCATATTTATGCAACTTGGCTAATCGAGACGATGGGAGGGACGTAAGGGATGACGCGGGGGGATAAGGGGTGGACAGGCCATTGCTGGTCAGAACCAGCCATAAGCATATGGGGAGGGCAGGGGTTCCCCCACGTCGTGGTCGTCTCCGTTTGTGTCATCATCCGTCCGTGTTGTCTTTGTCGTCGCCGTCGGGGAGGTAGTCAGAGGGAAGGGGTTCCCCGACGACGACCCAGAGCTCGCCATTAGTTTCAGGGAGTGAAACTCCTCTATTCACGGGCCAAACCGCGAGAAGGTGTCGAGTTGTAATTTGAAGGCCCGTTAGCCCCTCCCCCCACCACAGCTGTAGACCCGCAAATCTCAGATTTAGTGCTGCCATATCATCGGACTTATTTTAATCAAAGTTAAGTCAAAGTTAAGTCAAACGACAAGTGGGAGATTTACAATGATCTACTCGACAAGAAAATTGGCTTTAACACGAAATGCAAAACAAAATGTCATTTAGTTTTGTTTACAGTATTAAAGAAAGCCTTTGTTGCAAACCCAATGCTACACGTGTAAGACAACCAACCATCTATCTGTAGGTCAATATCCCCCCAAAATACAAAAATTTGTAAAAAAAAAAAAGGCAGCCAAGCTCTCCTTCCAAAGTCTTCGGTTGTGAATGCTGTGAGATATAGAAGTTGAGCCAAGCATTTCATTTTTTCTCCCTATTTTCGCATTGAAAAGAAGTAAGATCATTTCGCCTGTTGACGAGCGCCAAGCCAACCATTTTCGTGGTAAAAAAAGTTAAAATTTTAAACTCAAAATCATAAAAAAATTACTTGGCTATTGATTTTGGTACGAGGCCTCTAAAAAGTCAATGGCCAAGTAATTTTTTTATGATTTTGAGTTTTAAATTTTAACTTTAAGAGTATTCACGAGACAGCCTTTGGGTACGCCGTGCAGATACTTCGCCGGAAGGTGTTTTTTCGTATTGTTTTCAAAGATAGACCATTGAAAAATTCAACAACCTACACATTTGATTGATCTAGAGAACTACTGTTAAATAATGTTGATAAGAGTTATGTGAACCAGTGAAAAAATAAAACTGAATAAATTTTGAATGCTTATGGCGGACTATTGAACAATGGCACAAGATTTTAAAACAGTACTTCTCTCGATCATGACATCCTTAACGATCTTGCAAGAAGAAAAATACATTTTTTATCAAAACTTGGGGAAATATTACCTTCCGGAAAGCACAGAAATTTGATCCGACAGTGATTACTACTAGCGCTTTGCTGATGTAGTGCGTACAGAAACTGAACTGCTTGGTAGAGCTTGGAGGGAAGCAGGCGCCAGCCGACCACGGGGGGTATTTTGATGGTTATCCTTTGCTCAGAGAAGGGTTCCAACTGAACAATGCTTCAGAGTGCTTGGTAGCAAAGTGAACCCCATTGTGCAAAAGACAAATACCATCTCTAAACTAAAAGTGTAGTTGATAAGCCTGATCTCGATTATAATAAATTCATTGTCTTATTTACATTTTCTAAGCATTTTCGTTTTTTTGGCGAAGTGTTTAGCTTAGTTTTATAGGAAATATCCGACTAAATCATATCAAATGATTATGTTATTTGTTTTGCAATTCCGCTTAGAATTGAGCTACAACTTCGATTTAAAAAGATTTTAGGTCTTGCTTTGACTTCATGAATTGAATGAACTATCATATAATCACTAAATTTAAAAAATGAGACGATTTAACTATCACTTATACAAGAGACCCCACACCTGTCATCCCATTTCATCTTGGATTTAAAATTGTAAACCTGGGTAAATTGTCGTAAAATACCTCTATTATATTCGTCACGCGCCTCTCCATCCTTTCAACTTCAAGACGAATTCTTTTGAAAGGGTTGGGTTTTTGGTGTTTGTAAAAGGTTTGCAGAGTGTATAAATTAATGTATTGTGTAAAACTCAATCACTCGCCAGTAATGTAACTAATATTATTCAATCATATCATTTAATTGATGAGTCGAGTAAAAATTATACTACACACACTGTCTAGCCTGTTTTTTTCCGGTTATCTGAGTTTTTGAAAGGCGATTTTTGCATCAGTTTCATCCAAAAAATAGTTCAAAATCAACAGCGACCAATGTTGTTTACAACAATAATTCAATCAGTTCTTATTTCAGGTTAGTAAAGAAGTTATTCATCCAGAGTACATAGATGCACTAGCTCCCCCTCCCCATCACATGAAAAATTAAACAGAATAAATTTGTTATTATTAATTATTATTAATTGTTTTTATTAGTATTAATATTATTTATTGGCTGCACATTGAACAAACTCTGTAAAAACCAGAGCTAACATATTATATGGGCATGTGTCAAGTACGCCCTGCTTCCATGTATGATGACTATTTCGTAGATTCCTTTCTGTTGTTTACGGTCATGGCCGATTTCTCGTCGTATTACCGCCGTATTACCGCCGTGATAATGTATAATGTTTACTTTTCAATGTGTACTGTGCCACACCGCGTGCCACACCGCCGTGATAATGTATTATTGTTTACTTTCTAATGTGTACTGTGCCACACCGCCGTGACAATTTATTATGATTCACAATTTAATTCAAACTTCATGACCTAGCATAAATAAACTAGGTTTACTCATTTAAAATTTCCGTTAGTTTGTCTATCCGTTGTCAAAATCACCAAAAGTTTTAGTAGCATTTTTCCATGCTAATCTGGCCTTTGCTGCGCAGTATTTAAATCCTGTGATCTTTTATGCTTTTATTTCGAGAAAATATGTTTTTATCAAAAAACAACAAATATCATGTTGCTATCTAAAATAAACATCTTGTGACGAATAATACGGTCGCCCAAGACTGATTTCTTTACCCATAAATTTAGTCAAACAAAATTATAACAATTTTACAGCATGCCACTGAAAAGATGCGATATAATGAGGGTCTGTGAGCTGGGCCGACCGATAGCAGGTTATTGAATACCAGAGGCTTTGTCCGCATTTCCTGTGAAAGGCTGTTGGCAAGGGTTGTGGGGTGAGGCCAGACACAGCCCAACCCAACTGACGGTCGAAATGGAATCTGCTTTACCTGCACCCGACCAATTCTCTTTCTTTTCCCAGGTCTGAAATACTCTTAACGTGGTGAAAAAAGTTAAAATTTTAAACTCCAAATCATAAAAAAATTACTTGGCCATTGACTTTTTAGATTTTTAGAGTCCTCGTACCAAAATCAATAGACACGTAATTTTTTTTATGATTTTGAGTTTTAAATATTAACTTTTTTTACCACGAAAATGGTTGGCTTGGCGCTCGTCAACAGGCGAAATGATCTTACTTCTTTTCAATGCGAAACTAGGGAGAAAGAATGAAATGCTTGGCTCTACTTATATATCTCACATCATTCACAGCCGAAGACTTTGGAAGGAGAGCTTGGCTGCCGTTTTTTTTTTTACAAATTTTTGTATTTTGGGGGGATATCACATCTTTTTGTTGTTTGTTTCATATCAAGGCTTAAAATATGTGAAATACGTGTAAAGGTGGATACAGTGCCTTTAAAACAGATTGTCTAGAAACAAAAGCTACCATCTTTTTTTTGTTTACAATCTGTAGGCCTAGTTGGCAATATTCAATGTTTGTATTAAATTTAATATGGTAAATGTCGTCTTGGGTTTTTGTGTGAATGATTTGTTGACCGGACTATAACACATTGACGCATAATTTTAATCAGCAATTAAAATATTAAAAATTGTAATAAATACAACATAACGTTTTTCCCAAAGTAAAGAGTGGTAGGGAACAGTGGGGGTGAAATATCGCTTGTCTCCTGGCGGATTATCATGTTTCATATTATTATGTACCACTATGGCAAATTTCATGCTGATAACTCATTCGGTACCTTTATGGTGAATGCTGGAAATCAAGGTAAAAATAATATAAACTATTAGGGATGGGGGTTGAAAAAGTGTTGTTTAGGAAATGAGAATAGGCTTATTGGGTTAAAACACATTAAAACATAATTTACTAATTTGAATAAAAATACAATTTTGGGTTAGAGCTATGAATTATTCCAATTTTAGGGGATGATTTCGGGGATGTTGGGGGTGGAATATCGCTTGCATCGCGACGAATTATTTTTCATATTAGTATGTAACATCATGCCAAATTCCATGCTGTTAACTCATTAGGTGCCTTCATGGTGAATGCTGGAAATCAAGGTAATAATAATATAAACTATAAGGGATGGGGGTTGAAAAAATGTGGTTTAGGAAATGAGAATAGGCCGATTGGGTTAAAACACATTAAAACATTATTTTAATAACTAATTTAAATAAAACATCAATTTTAGGTTAGAGCTATGAATTATTCCAGTTTTGGGGGGTGTTGGGGGTGAAATATCGCTTAATTGCCTCTCGGCGGATTATTTTTTATATTATTATGTACCATCATATCAATTTTCATGATAATAACTTATTAGGTGCCTTCGTGGTGAATGCTGGAAATCAAGGTAAAAAAAATAAACTATTAGGGATGGGGGTTGACAAAATGTGGTTTGTATAATGAGAATAGGCCGATTGGGTTAAAACACATAAGAACATAATTTTAATAGGCCTTACTAATTTGACTAAAAATTAAATTTTGGGTTAGAGCTATAAATTATTTTAATTTTAGGGGAATTTAAGTAGTTGGGGGTGGAATATTGCATGTCTCTCGGCGGAAGTATGTGAGTCTGAGGTACATCTAAGTGTGGTCCAAGTTTCATAGTTTTAAGATGTACCGTTTTCTCTGTAGGCTCTTATTCCTCTCTGGCAGAATCCACTACCCCCAACCAACCAACCAACCAACCAGTCAGCCGAAAAATTATCGTCGATTTTTACGCACTTTTTTTAACACAGAACGGGTTATCGGATCGGGTTGATTTTTTTTTTTTTGGTATGTCATCGACCACATATCAGGTCATATACCGAGTTTCAAGATTGTAAATATTTAAATAAATAAATAAATAATAATAAATTTTATTTAGAGTCTACCCACTCAGTTATATAACTGATTTTCAGTGGGGGACTTTAAATCAAAGCGACCAAGCCAACCCTGCAGGCCCCGACGCAATCGACGAGTGAGCGATAACCAACCAAAGATCGATATTTTTAATAGGAAAATATAGCAATCAGTGGTATGGACAGTGTGAACACCCGCGGATCAACGCCAGAATCAACAAGGCCGATTCAGAACAACTCTGAAATTTATTATGTGCTTCGTTGCTAGGACGGCTCCAAAGTCACCGTTTATAAACTCCTAAGACAAGAACTGATGGACTTAAGTCCAAATCAGAAGTTAAAAAACTTCTGACTTTAGCGGGAATTGAACCCTGGACCTTCTGCATTGGAAGCAGATACGCTAACCACAAGACCAACGAGACGGCGTGTGCAGATAGCTGAAAACCCCCCAACTCGGGTAGGAGTAAACAGGGTCGAGTTAGTCATCGCCTTCTAGCAGTCGCGTGCGCTTGGCTGCGGCGAACGACCGTCGCCCTAGATGAACTATTGTGGCTTTTTACTCTTTATGTTAGTCGTAGAAGTTTTCTGCTCGATTTTGTGGAAAAAACTAATTGCGTAAGATGGTATGCATGAAAGTATGATAGTACCAACAATACCATATTATGCAGACAAATACCATGCAAATCCAGTACATGTAATCGGATTGTTTGTTGGTGCAAGGGGGACAATCCCAAAGTTTTTTGTTGATTTTTGTAATACTTTAAAATTAGGAAAAACACTCATTCATGACGTTTCGATGGTGGCATTAAAAGGTTCTATTTCTATTCTTAGGAATCACCTTTATGGTCTAAACATGTAATTTTTTAATTGTTTTATTATTACTCATTTCTTTAATTTGTATTTAAATTTAAAACTTTTTTAATTGTTCCTAATCAATGTATGTTATTTTTATTCTGTGTCCTTGTGGCAGTTGTATTTTACTTTTTTGTAAGTTTCTAGTTTGAGTGGGATCTATTTACTTATCAAATGCCTTTTGAACGCATTGTTGGTGATTGTTGTCAAGTTTCTATTATTTCTTGTAAATTGTCATTATAAACCTAAAAAACTCATATTTAAACCTTTATTCTATGGATTCTGGCTAACTTTTCAAACTTTTTCTTTAAAAAAGCAATACACCACCATGTCCATGTGAAATATGAACGTTGTAGCCCCACCCGTTTGGTCAGAATCGGCCCAAATGTCACGAAAATATCGCACTAAAAATCGAAAAAATCGTAAAAGTACGATATTCATGAGAAATATTTCTTCGATTGTACCCAAAAACGTAGCAAGTAAGTTCAGAGAAAACGAAGGTCCCATCAAATTGTCATAAAGATCGCATTTGCCGTTTGCCCGGTAGAGAGCGAACAAACAGACAAAAAAAAAAACAAAAAAAAAACATTTGAGCCAAATTTATTGGGGGTCAGTGAAATTGAAGTCTTCGCTTTGCTCGCTACGCTCATCCAATAATGTTTGATGAAAAACAATGTATTTGTTGAAACAATATAATTTATCAAACTAATTAATTTATTTTATTGTTAATTATACATATTTCTATCGCAAGTGTAAACACAGGTTAATAACAACTACTTATCTCCAACTTGCTACGAAAAAGGTATTAAAACTAAACTACCGAATCTGTATTATTCTTGGCTCACCTATATGATACTAAACTACATGTTAGCACTTGATGCTCGAACTATTTTGCGAGTCAATAATCATTATCGATATAGAATAATACGAGCCTAATCATATTGTGTATTTTATGTTCTACTAGGTACCCAAGTTTGTGATTGGTCACCACTGATCAAATAGCCACAAAAAAACTTTTCAATTTCAAATGTTTTAATGTTTATGAATATTCGATTTATATTTTCTCAGTTAAATAATTTGTATCTTAATTAAAGCTCATCATTTCGTTACTAATGACGTTTTAAAAAATCAAAGGAATTTTGATCAATATTATTAGGAAAACAAGACAACATGGCAAGTGAATCTTGTGGGTGGGCTGTCAAATATAAGTATAAGCTATAAACAATATAAATATACATAATATCATAATGCATTAAAGGGGCTAAAAACCCCAAACATTATTTTTTACCACGTGATCTATAGCACAATGCTACACTAAAATGACCGTTTAAAAAATTATATGTGATTTAACACGGAATTTTTTAATTTTTTGATCCAGAAATTTGCGAAAATTGGTGTTTTGGGAAATTTCTTAAATCGGCTTTAACCTGCTTCTTTTTCGGTCCACATAGATACTAGAGCATAGTACCAATCTAAAATGCCCCTTTGTTACATCGTGTCTCAAAACTGTGCCCAAATATACCCTCAAACACGCAAAAATATGCATTCCAAAATTACACCCCATCTTGGTAATCAGCATATTTTGACCGAACTACTTGCTCAAATTACAAAACAAAATATAGAGAATTTATAGAAAAGGCTGTAGAGTACGTCATTAATGGCCAATATTTTTTTGGATCAAAATCCTCCAAGGTCACGGGGCATAAAGATCGTCCCCATGTTATTTCTTATGGGAGATTTTTGCTGATGGGACCTAGCTCGAAAAATGTCATTGACAAGACAAGACAAGGACATGATAATTGATTACATTCATATATCGTATTTAAGCTTATTTAAGACAACCACATAAGTCGGGAAACTTGTTCGTGGCTGCCTTATTGCAGTGTCATTTTGATGTCTTGTATAAAGCTAGACTTAAAAATTAAAGGCTAGGTACTAAAAACTAAAAACTACGATAAAGATATAAATACAAAAAAAAAATGTTACGCTCTGTTACCTTTCTTTACATTCTTGATGACATAGTTGTATTACTAATTTATTTTATTTAATTTACCTCATTTAATTACTGGCTAAGTGACAATTCAT
This sequence comes from Sweltsa coloradensis, assembly GCA_024449915.1. NCBI lineage: Eukaryota > Metazoa > Arthropoda > Insecta > Plecoptera > Chloroperlidae > Sweltsa > Sweltsa coloradensis. The sequence goes on from JAMZAV010004229.1 coordinate 26,334, forward strand.
TTCAATATTATTTTTTTTTAAATCATTAATAAAAATTAAATATTTAATAGTATAATTAATATGGTGTAGTTATACAAACAAAACAAAACAAATCTCTGTTTATAGATTTGATTAAAATATATTTAATAAATTCACATAAATGAATCTATAAAATAAACTATTAAATGAAATGAAATTTAATACCACAATATGGTTCCTCTTTATTTAAGGGCACATTCCCTATATTTTGCCTCTCCTTATACAATGAACTGGGATCATATTTTTTAATCATTTATTGGCATTGACTAATGCTTCAATTTTATCTATGGGCATATCTAGTATCCATTTTTTTACAAAGTATTTAAATGAGTTTACTGTCTTCCGTTTTCTAATTTCAATTGGAACAACGTTGTAAATCTTTGGTCCAAGAAACATTGCTTGCTTTTGGGTCAGCGTTTTTGTGGGTCTAGGCACTACAAGGTTACCCTTGGTTTGATTCCTAGTAATAGATTTATTGTTATTGTCCTTGCTAATTTTGTTAAACTGGTTTATATTTTTATGTACATGTGTTAGGAGAACTTGTACATATAATTTTCGAACGCTAAGGATCCTACTTTCTTTGTAGACTAACAAAGACGGATGAAGTCTGTGCTTTTTTTTCTGTTAATTGCTAAATTCATTACTAGTTAGCCTGAATGAAATATATTTTTTGAGTTTAGCGGTTAAATACCCCTTTAAAAGAAAAACAGAAAAATAAATACAAATTTATGAATAGAGATGGGTGCAAGGAGCTGAAGAAGATCTCTATCCCCAATGAATGGTAAAACTATTTAAATTATGTATCATTTCGTAGAGTTTTCAAGGATATGCTTGCTGATTTGGCATCTACAATGCATGACGCTAATTTCACCCACCTCTAATATTACACATTATAAACAAAACATGCTTTCTTAAATTCAATGACATTGTTGAAAGTCAATAAACAAAACATTCTATCTAAAATTATTGGCTTTAATGTATAGTTATAGTTTTGCAAATTTGACTTTTTGTAGTTTGATTCAAATAATCTTAAACACTTGTTTAAAACTCTACAGAAGCCTCCTGATTGTAAATTGATCTATTTCAAATTCTGTGCCGAACCAGTTTAAGAATCGATGCTTGAACAAATAAAAATTGTAAGTGTTCTTGTTTATATTGGTGTTTTATTATATGCACTATGTCCTATACTACTATTGTATGTCCTACGTAAAGGAATTTTATAGTGAATTAAAATATCATCATATCCTAAAACTTTAAATGATGATATTTCGTAACTGAACACTTCCACAAAGGAACACAATATGATGAACTTTCAAATTTAAAGATTAAAAACTTTGTGGCCCCCTGTCTCCTACTGACTTCGTTTGACTGAGCGTCCTGCTCACCTTCGACCGATTACATACCACCCCTCGCTCAGACAGATAGGAGGTTCTGTCTAGCTAGAAGACGTAAGCGACATGGGGATATATTCGGGGCTTTATTGACTCAACAGAATTAATCGCAATCATAATATAGGATAGTCAAGTTACATCACTTACGAGAATATAAGAATGTCGTAAATCGCTCCTCAGGCACAAACAGGGTTGTCAGTAGCGGAGACGTGTGTTGTCTCAACGAGAAGTGCGTCTTCCTCGGGTATTCGTTCCCTGAGCTGCCGATGCCTAACAGTGAAATAAGTGCGTAAAGAATTTGAACTGTCATGTATTTTCCATTGCCACGACTTTTTCGTTCCTATGAATTTGATGTGCTCTATTGTGTTCTTGTTGTTTATTGCTAAAAAATTGTACCCGAATAGGATTCGAATCCTTAGTACTGATTCGGTTAGTAAAAGGGTTCGGATAATTCGAGTACAAAGGGGCCTGAAGTCATACCTACTAAGTAGTCACCAAGCTGTTGACCTTCCTGTATTAATCTCCATGAAATAGTTAACGTATATTATCCTGCTTCCCAGGTATTGTAAATGCGCAAATTATCCCGGGTTTTAAATTTATAAAAGTCTGTATGTAGTGTCAGGTCTTAGTACGGTCATTTCCGACACTTTTGTGACCGTTGGTTGAGAGACAATGACGATTTCTCAACGGATTTGTCCTCTAAGAAGGTTTTATAAAAAATGTAGCTCCCATTCCCCTCGCGCAACTTTGGGCATACTCCGCCAGAGCCCAAAATACATCCAATATGGCGGCCATTTACCACGTCTGACACCATCTTTGCAATGGTTTAGCCTAGAGTATAGCGTAGTATGTGGATTTTATGGTTTTTAGGGTCGAGGAATTCGTTTCTGAAGTCGGTTTGGCGATTAGACCCATTTTTTAAAGCATCGAATCCAAGATGGCCGTCGATTTGCAGCTTGGAATACCCAGTTTCGCGAAATCGTAGTAGAACTTTCATATAAGGCTCGAATGAAAGCCCAGTTCACAAAATTTTGAATAATTGACAGTAGAGCTACCAGATAGTGCTCATAAATGAAATAAATTGGTCAAAACTTCAAAAATAATACGAAAATATGTGCTCCTTTTATAGACAATTTAGCGATTTTCGAAAGTGGTGTTATAAGAGTGGCCATGGCACATGAATTGAGAGACAATGACAATTTCTCAAAGGATTTGTCCTCTAAGAAGGTTTTATAAAAAATTTAGCCCCCATGTCCCTCGCGAAAGTGTGGGCATACTCCGCCAGAGCCCAAAATCCAATATGGCGGCCATTTACCACGTCTGACACCATCTTTGCAATGGTTTAGCCTAGAGTATCGCGTAGTATGTGTTTTTTATGGTTTTGAGGGTCGAGGAATTCGTTTCTGAAGTCGGTTTGGCGATTAGACCCATTTTTTAAAGCATAGAATCCAAGATGGCCGTCGATTTACAGCTCGGAATAGTAGTATGAAAACATTGTAATTCCGTCGCAGTTTTTGTGATAGAGCGATGTACATGGAATCAATCTATTCGTAATGAACCACCGATAATCAATTCTAAAGGTGCCCATCTTTTTTGTGTCCAAGACCTGCCATGACTAAAACAAAATGGCCACCGTTATGGAAATTAGTATCTCCAATTGCTTTGTATGTATCTTACCCATTTAAATTTTTAAGTAACCAATCGATAGGTATTGAGAAGAGCTACAAATTATTCATTTACGATTTTTACGAAAATCCATTTTTTTAGGTTATGTTATGAGCCGCCGATTTTCAAATTTGAATCTGTAATATCTTTGTAAGTATTTGACCGATTACAATTTAAAAAATACCAATCGATAGGTATTGAGAATATGTACGATTCATACAATTACCATTTTCACAGGAATCGATTATTTTGTTAGGTTGGTTACTATAAAACTACACCTTTTTTACTACACAGTTTTTGTAACCAACCTAACAAAATAATCGATTCCTGTGAAAATGGTAAATGTATGAATCGTAGATCTTCTCAATACCTTTCGATTGGTATTTTTTTAAATTGTAATAGGTCAAATACTTACAAAGATATTACAGATACAAATTTGAAAATCGTTGGCACATAACATAACCTAAAAAATAATGGATTTTCGTAAAAATCGTAAATTAATAATTTGTAGCTCTTCTCAATACCTATCGACTGGTAACTTAAAAATTTAAATGGTAAAGATACATACAAAGCTATTGGAGATACTGATTTCCATAACAGTGGCCATTTTGTTTTAGTCATGGCAGGTCTTGGACACAAAAAAGATGGACACCTTTAGAATTGATTATCGGTGGTTCATAACGAATAGAAATTGATTCCATGTACAACGCTCTATCACTAAAACTGCGACGGAATCACAATGTTTCCATACTACTATTCCGAGCTGTAAATCGACGGCCATCTTGGATTCAAAGCTTTAAAAAATGGGTCTAATCGCCAAACCGACTTCAGAAACGAATTCCTCGACCCTCAAAACCATAAAAACCACATACTACGCGATACTCTAGGCTTAACCATTGCAAAGATGGTGTCAGACGTGGTAAATGGCCGCCATATTGGATTTTGGGCTCTGGCGGAGTATGCCCACACTTTCGCGAGGGGCATGGGGGCTAAATTTTTTATAAAACCTTCTTAGAGGACAAATCCTTTGAGAAATTGTCATTGTCTCTCAATTCATGTGCCATGGCCACTCTTATAACACCACTTTAGAAAATCGCTAAATTTGTCTATAAAAGGAGCACATATTTTCGTATTATTTTTGAAGTTTTGACCAATTTATTTCATTTATGAGCACTATCTGGTAGCTCTACTGTCAATTATTCAAAATTTTGTGAACAGGGCTTTCATTCGAGCCTTATATGAAAGTTCTACTACGATTTCGCGAAACATGTGGGTATTCCAAGCTGCAAATCGACGGCCATCTTGGATTCGATGCTTTAAAATGTGGGTTTAATCGCCAAACCGACTTCAGAAACGAATTCTTCGACCCTCAAAACCATAAAAACCACATACTACGCGATCCATTGCAAAGATGGTGTCAGACGTCGTAAATGGCCGACATATTGGATTTTGGGCTCTGGCGGAGTATGCCCACACTTTCGAGAGAGGCATGGGGGCTAAATGATTTTAAAAACCTTTTTAAATGACCAATCCGTTGAGAAATTGTCATTGTCTCTCAACGGTCACAAAAGTGTCGGAAATGACCCTACTATCTAACGATTTAGTTTGTTAAAATCGGATGCAACACAGATTTGATTAGAACGACGTTATTAATATTGGTTATTCGATTACCATTTGTGGCTTTTAGTGTGGACAAGCAAATTAAATGTGTGCTCAAACGTGCACAAACGATGCACAAACGACACAAGTATGACATTTCTGCATGGGGGGGGCTAACTTTACGTGAAGCTGCCCCCCCCCCCCCCTCCACCGTTATGAATTTTCTTCAATTGTAACAACATCGTTTGTGAACAGATGAAATAAATGTGTGCACAAACGTCACAGGTGGTTAATATACGACATTTCGGTTCGGGGGGGAGGGCTAACTTCCTGTGAAACTGCCCCCCACCCGGATTTTTTTCCATTTGCGGCCACAATTCTTGTGCACAAACGAAATAAATGCGTGCACAAACGTGCACAAACGAAGCACAAACGTCACAGGTGCTTAATATACGACATTTCGTTTCGGGGGGGGGGGGGCTAACTTCCTGTGAAACTGCCCCCCCCCCCGGATTTTTTTCCATTTGCGGCCACAATTCTTGTGCACAAACGAAATAAATGCGTGCACAAACGTGCACAAACGAAGCACAAACGACACAAGTATAGACAATGTGGCTTCTCCGAATGGGGGAGGCTAACTTCACGGACCTACGGGCGAGACACACCAGATGTTACTGGGATCGTTGCATAGCTTGGCCTGGCTTGGCCGGTCTGACGCGTGGAGCATCACATTCTGTCAAGTTCAGGACCGTTCCCGAGGATTGACGTAATGTGGCTCATGACGTGGCGCAGGGAATGTATCGATAGCAGCATTGCATACAAGTGCGTATGAAGTGGCGTCTTTCACATCAGAGTCCCGAACAATTGTCCCAGGAAAACATTTCTCACACATTTTACACAAAAGGCGTAAAAATGTTCCGATTTCGAAAATCACTTTTCACCGTACTTAGAGTCGGCGGACAGCGTCCGGCGGCGTACCGAACGTGTCCCGTAAAACAAATTTGTCCCAGGACTTCGGATAAACGACAAACGTTACCCGCAAACTACCGAATCGTAGCCGTACACGGACCGATTCGTGATTTTGTCGCGTCAACGAGGTTTTCCAACTACGAGGTTTTCCACGCCATCCGCGTAGCGGTTTCAAGCCGCGCTTGCGCGACTTGTATTTATAATGGTTAAGAGTATGTTTAATTTCAAGCTTAAACAAATTACTACGCCTGAGTAATTACGCGTTTTGATTTTGATTTTGATTTTCCCCGGTCCCAATTGCCCGGTTTTGGTTATATGAGGTACATCTGAGTGTGGCCCAAGTTTCAAAGTTCCAAGATGAACCGTTTTCTCAGTATAGCGTATTATTCATAAGAGTACGGAATTACATACTTTTGATAATTTTGATTTTCTCCGGTACCCGTTACCCAATTTTGCTTTCCATATTCAAAAGTGATAAAGAATGAGAGATATCTAAATGTATTCCACGTTTGAAACATCTCAGTTGTAGCGTTTTCTTTGAATGATTCATTTCTTAAAGTTCAGATAAGTTTTTTGACATTTTTGGGCCCATGGTCATCCCCAAATTTAGCTCCTTGTGTTTTGGACGCAAGATATTTATAATGGTTAAAAGCATGTTTAATTTTAAGTTTGTACAAATTACCACGCCTTGGTAATTACGCGTTTTGATTATCATCCAAATTTTGATTTTCTCCGGTCCCTGTTACCCGATTTTGGATTTTAGGTGGGCAAAAGTCACTGCGTCTGAAGTACATCTAAGTGTGGTCCAAGTTTCATAGTTCTAAGATTTACCGTTTTCTCTGTAGGCTAAATTAATCTCCGCGGAGAACTAGCCAGCCAGCCAGCCAGCCAGCTAGCCAGCCGAAAGGAATTTGACGATGTTGAGAGTCTTTTTTTTAACACAGATCGAGTTGTCGGATCGGGTTGATTTTTTTTTTTGATATACCGAGTTTCAAGATTGTAACTCTTTCGGGGCGGCGTGTGCAGATAGCTGAAAACCCCCCAACTCTGGTAGCTGTATACAGGGCTGGAGTTCGTGTCGCCTAAGCAGTCGCATGCGCTTGTCTGCCGGGCGACGACCGTCGCCCTAGATACTGCGGTATTGCACTGTTTCTTGTGGATTAAAATAATTATTAATTAGTTGATAAATCTAAACAAGAATAATGGCATTACCTTTAGAGAATGACATATTGACATCAAAAACAAATATAAAGACACCGACTTCGAGATATTTAAACTGGTGCGACTATCTGATTGGTTTTTATATCGCAGGCTGTGGCCTATTTTACAAATGGAAAATCTAAACAAATGCTATCGATATTTTCAAAAAATCACATTTTTATTTATTGTAGGTTTAAATCGCAATGGATCTAGCTAAGACAATATGGTGCTTTGAAGAGACGCGGGCTTCTCCGATTAGACCGTTAAAAATCTCGCATCCGGGGTAGAAGCGGGAGGGTAGGGGTAATGATGGCGAGCCGTGGGAGACTGGGAGTGGGGGATATAAGTAACTCGACACTTCACAATCACAATCACAGACCCAGCAAGTACTGCAAGGAACTCGCAATGACGTGTCGCTTGGCAGTCCGTCGTAGTTTTTAGATCGGGTCTGGGAACACTTATGTCACACTCACAGGAGGTTTATTCTGTACATATTTCTTCTGTATTTAGATGGATGGTATATAGTTAGTTGTACGCCAATCAAAATAAAATACAAACAAAAGGTTATTTTATTTATTTCACTTATTGTGGCACAATCTTCTTGAACTAACCAGTTTGCCAAGTGTTATGTTAGGCATACAACTCAAAAGTCATCTATACCTAACAATACCACAAAAAAAAACAGTGTGTTGACACTTGAAACTAATGTTGTAAAACGGTGTTCAGGACATCATGACATCATGGTGAGAGGAGGAAAATAAAATTCTAGCTTTTTTGAAGTGTGGATGAGAGGTTGATTATTTATCAATCTCTTGGTGCTTCAATTTTTATTTTATAGACATATTATCAGTATCAACACTATATTTTACTACAATGTTTCACAAAAATTAATACAAATTATATATTTTCACATATTTGTTTGATCTAAATAGTGAAAAGTACACACACAGTTGGTAGTGTGCCATTAAAAACAGTGAGTTGAAATTATTGTCATATCCAAAAAAGAGGAGGGGGTGAATAAAATACTGACTTCTCAATACTGCTTTCAACTTTGTTTGTTGATAAAGCAGTTTCATTACTATATTTCAGTACATTGTTTCCAGAAAATTTATGGCAATGTGCTCATTTTGAATAATTGCGATAATATATTATAATAATAAGTAATACATTATCTATGATTTACTACGAAACATATATTATCCAACATTTACTGAACTAGAAATCAAAATCAACCCCTATCCACTTACATAAGATGACATGACACGCACTAGCGCGTAAAAGTAATTTATGCGTACAAGTAACATGATATTGTAGAGTTGTACTATCTCCGAACCAAAATTACAAAATTGAATTAGTTTTAGCCATGGTCAAGGAAAAATTAAAGTTTATAACTGACAGGGGCTGTACGACAGGGGCGGATATGGGGAAGGGCGGGGGCGGGCGAACGCGACCATCACGACTCTCCGGTTTACGTTGCATAGACAATTTCACATTTTTTAGAATTTTTTAGGCTTTTAAAAGTTGAAAAATTTAAGAATTCGATAGATCCCCTACCCCAGTGCCCTCCGGCCGACCCCACCCAGCCAATTGTTAATATCTAATTGGACGCTATTTCTACCAAAGTTACTTTCATAAATTAGGATGTAAATGGATAACTGTAAAATACAGTATCACTATCAACTAGTAAGTAATTTTACATTGTTAAAGTGACAAATTTGAAATTTTTCGATTGGAAGAACTGAAACTTCCATCCGCAGCTCACACGCACTAACTTAAAAAAAAAAAAAAACGAATGCGATGTGTAACCAAAATGTTATTCGTAAATTTACAACTTCAACATCAGGTCGCGACCCGATTGAAGAGAAATGATTATCTATTTCTCTTCAACTCCGGCATTGTTTGCGTATGGCTCTACGAGGACGTGGGTTCGAATTCCATATGTCGCATAATTTTTTATTCGTCCATCACCCTCATCTTTCTCCACTCATCGTCTCGAATAGCCTTATAGTGCATTACTAAGATAGGTTAAGCAACAAAAATCACCATCGTCTCCAATGTATTCTTTTATTGTGAAGTCCAATTATATGTAAATCGTGAATATCAAAATTCTCGAATAAATTCTTGAGTTCTTCAAAAGATATTTTGTGAAATGAGAATTTGTAGTCTGTGGAAGTATTCTCTCCGGATGAAATATAGGACAAAGTAACAACATTGGTATTGGTATGATTTCAATCTAACTATTATATTGTATTGAATTGACGAACAAAAAAGATCGCATTTGGAACACGCTATAATACGTTATCTTGAGGGTGCTGGACACCACCAGTGGGTAGCACGCGTCACATTTTGACATCATTTTGTAAATAGTTTATAAATACCGTACACACTCTTAGATGCAGTCATTGATTGATTCAATAGTTTCAACTCTGGGAGTGTGTGGGATTTAAATATTATCGTAGAACTTTTGCAGACTTGATTTTTATTTCGATGTGAAGAATGACTGCAATCGTTCCAAGAGTGTTCTTGGAAAAATTGAAATGAACTAAATGTATATAGAAGTGCGATTTTCAAGAGACAAGGTTATTTTATACCAGACAAAGACCCGGCAGGTGTAAGTTTAAATATTTTGAATGTTCCCCTTGTTTCAAATTGAAGTGGCCGCTTTTGTGAGCGGAGCGTGAATGTTATATACAGAGCGAGCGGATTATATTATATTAGTTTTGTAATTTCAATAAGTAATCTCGCCTTCAGAGAGAATAGGACACATTTTGCAGTTAGCAAATAGCTATTCGCTCGGCCAAGAAGCATCCGACATATATGAAACTTTGCAAAGTTGTCAATAAAGCATACATACACAGCCCTAGGGTCATAGATTTCACAATTTCTTTCTTAATCATCCAGAAAAAAATCACGAATTTATTATAGTCAATTTTTACTTTGAATTTGAAATTCGTTTAAATTAATTGATTTTTTATTAATTATTTTAAAACAAATTTTAGAAATGTGTTACTGTAGAGCCATATATTTAGTATATCGTGATATATGTTCGAAATTTCAGACGCCTGCGGTGAAGCAATTTGTCTAAAACGCATGTCCTACCTCTCTTCACTTTAACAATCTCTAGAACAGCGGCTATGAATATGATTGTATAACATTTTGTTGTTCGTGTTCATTTTTAACAGTGCAAACATCGTCGAATGTAGTCCTACGACACGGGACTCAAAGAGCAATAATCGTCCCAACTCCTGGTATTTGGGGGGGGGGGGGGGGTCGATACAAGTTTTTAGAAGATTATCTACAACAAGAAACTAGGCATTATAGTCAAGAAACTTGCCGTTCTCTCTTGTCCGTGGATTTTTTTCTGACCTGTAGTCTTCAAGCCGAGCTTCTAATTTATAATTCAATGAAAAGGCATCTCATTTTTGCATTGAAACGTAACTTTTTCTTTTCCTTCTCCCTTTGATCCACCTTGACGTCAATAGACGTAGATGGTCAAAATAACGCGCACATGCTTCATGAAGTAATCAACGCTTCACGTGATACAGCACGACGTGTTATCTGACAGCTGTAGGATGATCGCCAGACGCACATGCTCGCTCCTCTTCCCGTTCCCCGTCCCCAAGACAACACAATCACACATTCACAGAACGATAATCACCGATAATGATTATGATAATCTTTGCCGCACTTGCGATATCTAGCAGAACCAGATCCTTCATTAATTTATTCGTTTTTACAAACCTTATTCGTCCCCGTTAGCGTAAGGCATAAATATAATACGTGGAGACAATTCGTATCCGAAAGGCTGCCAAGGGACTGTTTTAAAACCGAAAAAGGGATCTTGATTTCTTCTATTGCGTTATTTATGTATTTGCCAACATTGAAGAATCCATCTGGTGAAACGTATCATCGTTAGCACTAGCTCTACCTAGGTAAATAAATCATATATTTTAAAATTATTTACTTGTACCTTCATCACAACAATAGTAAATTATAAATAATTACGAATATGATAAATGAGGTCCTTAGGGACAATTCTTGCTTCCGATGCACAAGGTTTAGGGTTCAAATTCTTGTTTGTGCAGATACTTTTGGCGAGTGAAGTGCGCTACACACATGGCGAAGTCGTAAGTCGTAAAGGTCAATATCAATCAATCTTATTTATGTCAATCATCTCAGAAAGACCGTCAGTTTCATAAACTAAATGGGGCCACCTCATTTTTACCATTTCATCGCCGATCAAATTGATTAATCCGGCCAAAGATTCATTTTTTCAAAGGAAAATAAACAACATGGCATCACCACTTGCACTAAACACAATGCATAGAACATTTTAAAATAGTATAGACTACTTACAACAAACAAGAACAAGAAACATATTTTTTATATTTTGATAATAGTTGGTGGGGACAAAATAATATGATAAATGGTGTCCTATATGCATAGTTCCAATCCAATGCTCCAAGGTCCTTGTCTCAAATCCCGGTTCTGGCATAGATTTTACGTCGGAAATTCCTTGGCCAGTTACATTGACTTCCTACGCGTAACAAGATACTGTCAGTTTACCTCCCCTCAAATTCCACAAAACACTCGGTCGAACACGAAATCGTCTCACGACTTTTTCGCAGCGCCTACGCCATCTAGCGGACTACAGTCGAAATAAATAACGCTAAACAATGCCTGGGAAATTGCTGTTTTTTCCTAAACGGTTGGCGATAGAACAATTCTGTTGAATGGGTTGAAGAGCAAATTCATCAATTCAGGGCGATAGATTAAAGTTTTCTCAAATACGAGTCTGGGGGTATTTTTTAAAGTTCCATGAAACTGCGCGTGAAACAGTTTTTTTGTAAAAATGTTGCCATTTAAAAAAATTCATGCTAGATAAATGTATACATTTTCTTAAAATCCGGCACCAGAGAGCTCTATAGAAAACCTTCACAATTGTATTGCTGAAGATTTCATGCCGATCGGTTGATTAACGGCCGAGAAATCAGCAATTTGCTGGAAGTCAACGTTATATTCAAAATAACGCCTATTTTCACATGTCCTATATTCTCGGATGTCTGTTTAAAATTTCAGCGCAATCTGTTCAGCGATTCGGCTGATTTTCAACGTACACACACGCAGACTAACAGAATGAGAGCCGTTTAAGTTGAATGGAGATCACTCCGTTACCTGCGCTCACTCGTTTTACTAATACTTTGCAATTCAATTAATTAAAAACTACATTTGCACAATAATTAAAAATGTATTAACTAATAAATTATTAATCAGATTGGACATAACCAAATTTATAAAATGTTTAACCCTGCATTCTCAAACGGCTTGCAGAGCCAGCGGTTTAGCCGAGCTCGTTTAACCGGTTCCCACTCGAACACCGAAGTTAAGCAGAATCGGGCGTGGTCATGGGTAGAGTGGGTGACCGCACGTCCCTGAAACACACGTATACCGCTGGTTAGAGCAGATAGAGGGTTCGAAAGCTAGTGTGACGGCTTCGTTCTCCTCGACGTCTGCTCGGCAGTCCGGGTTAGTGGAGGAACCTATATGACTGTCAAAGTTACACCGTTCTTTCGGATGGGACGTTAAGCCGTTGGTCCCCTTGGTACTTTTCGAAAGGAGTAGGCTACGTGCCGGTACCGGGTTTCCCCTCCTCCCTTCTGTTCATACTTCATCCTCATCTATCGCCACTCATCGTCTCGATTAGCCAAAAGTGCATAAATATGAGACGTTAAGCTATATCCAATCAATCAATCAATCAATCAATCAATCAATCAATCAATCAAACGGCTTGCATAGACATAGTTTGGCGAAGATCTGGTGTGTTTTGAGCTGGAAAGTTTTTACTTATCTTAAGCTTGAAAAACTCAACTCATGTTAAAAATAATAAAACGGATTTTGAAAAGGATTTGAGCAGGAGCTGTGGACAAGGGCTTGGCTGTCTGTAGTGTCACATCACTATAGAGAATGAGCTGTGACTCTTGATGTAATATAGTGACAAAATTGCGGAAGTGACAATAAAAAAAATCTATTGTATTGTTTTTGGGTAGAATAGAAGAAATATTTCTCATAAATATCGTACTTTTACGATTTTTTTCGATTTTTAGCGCGATATTTTTGTGACATTTGGGCCGATTCTGACCAAACGGGTAGGGCTACAACGTTCATATTTTACATGGACATTAAGATTATGGTGCTGTAGTACCTTTTGAAAGAAAAAGTTGAAAAAGTTATCCAGAATCCATAGAAATAAAGGTTTTATTATTAGTTTTTTATGTTTATAACAATAATTAATCATAGTTACTATAAAAACTTGACAACAATCACCTACAATCCGTTCATAAAGCAAATTTTGGGTCTACAGATATTTGACATTCTAATTACCCGAGCAATTAGTACTACTTTATAAAAATTATTCAAAATTAACAAAAATTATTTTGCAATGGAACTTGAAGAAGTAAAGAGATCCCACGCATACTAAAAAATTAAAAAAGCTCATCCATCAACTCGACGGGACTTTAGTAGCGTTTTCCTAGTACTATGAAACCGACAGTGAAGCGTAAAGATAGGGTGTATGACCCTTTCTTCATTGACAAAAACCATAACTGCGCATCACTCACATTGAAGTTTACCCCAACAACAACACCATTTAATAGCATTATTTGGATAATGGTAATCTGAAGGACGCAGTTGGCACAAAGACGACCTTCACTGTTCGACGAAGTCTTCTTTTGTAAAACTACGACAAAATCACATATTGTCACAGAGTTGGGCTCAATCTCCCATGTACATTAAACTACCATGCCGATACATAATAATTATATTGTCCTGTATAGTAGTCAAACTTTGCATGTAGTGTAGTGATGCGGCAACCTCGTCCTGTTTACATACTAGGAATTCTATACTAAATACATGTTTCATGTTGTGATTGTGAATAAATGCGGCTCAGTGTGTTAAGATGAGTTTGACGGACACAGGAGACCGTCTCGTACCAAGCTGGTAGGAATTACTAAGCTGCAATTACAAAAAGTAGATTAGTTGGATGAGCGAAACGAAGACTTCAATTTCACTGACCCCTCAAAAAATTTAGCTGCAATGTTTTTTTTCCCCCCATGTCTGTTTGTTTGCTCTCTACCGGGCAGACGGCATATGCAATCTTGATGAAAATTTGACAGGACCTTCTAAATCTCTGAACTTAGACCCGCCACGTTTTTGGGTACAATTGAAGAAATATTTCTCATGAATATCGTACTTTAACGATTTTTTTCGATTTTTAGTGCGATATTTTCGTGACATTTGGGCCGATTCTGACCAAACGGGTGGGGCTACAACGTTCATATTTTAATGGATATTAAGGTAATGGTGATATATTGCTTTTTGAAAGATAAAGTTGAACAAGTTAGCCAGAATCCATAGAATAAAGGTTTTAATATGAGTTTTTTGGGGTTTATAATAACAATTAACCTGTGACAATAGAAACTTGACAACAATCACCTACAATGCATTCAAAAAGCACTTGCAAAGGAAAGGTGGTCCTACACTAACTAAAAACTTACAAAAAAGCTCATCCATCAACGCGACAAAAAAAGCGTTCGCGAAGAGGCCTAGTAAATGAAATTGGTGGAATTTAAGTAATTTTAAGGAATTAAATCTGATTCCAGATATTTTTATCACGTTTTTTACATTTTGGGAAATTTTGGATTCTGAATAAAAGTTTCAATTTAATTTTAAATATTAATTTGAAGACTTTTCCTAAAACTAGATTTTTTTCTGAATTTTTTTGCATATTTTACATTTTTTGTATCTCAAATAATAACAATACTAGGAATATATTATTTTTCTGGGACAAACCCCATTTTTTCCATTTTCACCCCTTTTTGCAGATGTGTATTTTCAAACTTCTCTAAAAAGGGCACTATTTGTCCCATTGACATGGGGTAAAAAATTCATTAATTTTTATTTACCAAAAAAAAATAAAAAAAATTGGGGTCAAATTCGAAAACTTGTCATTTGCCCGGATTAAAATTTTAAATTTGATGTACATTTAAATGTACACAGGGACTGAAAGGGTTAATAAATTTTGCTGTGGTACATTCATTACGCTTACTTCATTGAGCAGTAGCGCTTCATTTGCAACTGCGTATTGTGAGCTCTAGATTTGATATGCTGCCAGTCCACCAGCACATTTAATAGATCTATCCATCCATCCCCTCTAGTCCTGATGCAAACATGGAGACGTATCATAGTTCGTAGCGTACAAAGCCAGCCGGGAGCTGTAAACATCCCAGCACATGCAATTCAGTCCACTATGTAAGCGTTCGTTTCCCACTCGGACATTTAAAAAATGAAATCGGTATTGAAATATTTTTTATTCTTTGCACATGCTCTATCGTGATGTGATTCTATAGTAAAGCCCAAGATAGGTTGTCCAAAGCTCCTTCTCGAATCCCTTTCAAAATCAGTTTTATTAATTTTAACTGAGTTGTGTTTTTCATTAAAGCTTAAGATAAGTAAAAACTTTCCAGCTCAAAACACACCAGATCTTCGCCAAACTATGTCTATGCAAGCCGTTTGAGAATGCTGGGGAATATTATTTTATAGGTTTGGTAATGTCCAGTCTGCTATACTTATAACGATTTTGTAATGGTTCTTTACATACATGCTGGCAATAGCAAGTCAGTCAGCATGCATGGATTTTCAATAGGGAATATTCCACTTACTATTTTATATTTTATTTTAATTTTTATATATGTCTTAATAGTCATTGCACTTTTTTTTATTTGATGTATTTTGTGTAATTTAAACAAGAAGTAAATTTAAACCCCAGTTTGCGCGCCAAAAACGAGCGTGCGCCATCTTTGGACGGTACTATAGTTTGGGTCAAGATCGAAGAGCGCTAGCGGTTTCTTTCAAATCTTCATGAATAGGGTTCCCTATCATGTACCTTGTCAAAGGTACAATAAGGCAAATGATTGCTTCGGCTGCCGTCAAGAATTTGTGTTTTTCTACTAAAGACCCTGAAAACATACTTTCAACCCTTCGGTAGGCCGGGTCAGGTAATACTTTGTTTGTTTGATGCGTTGATGGACTGGTCAATGTTTTTATCCCGTTTGGTGACAGTAGTAGGACCTGTGTCCGTGCGTCCGCTGAGAAGCTCTTTGAAGAAGTTAAGTGGGCGTGTGATCCTTCATGAATAGAGCTCTAGAAGGTGCTCTTCTCTTCGATCTTGGCGAAAACTATACGTCATAACTGTGTAGAGTCAAGGCCAATTAGAAAACTAAATGTACGTATATTTGTACATATTTTCATACAGACGGCGGTGCGGTGCTCGCCCATTCCCTCCAATGACGTACATAAGCTTTGCGTAGCAAATTCATCCCCTCAACAACAAACACAACTCCACAGCCACTTAAATCGCCAAATTAGCCAAAGAACGATGTAGACGTCTACATTTTCACTTCGTATCTGACAGAAGATTGTGCGAGATCATTGTTATAAAGGAACACGAGCGTTTTTGACTTGAATTTTTGAACAGCCTAGGACTATAATGCTGTTCTTTATCTACATTAGGCTTTAAAATTGGTCATCAAAGTAAGGTTTGTGTGCGGGATGTGTGTCAGAACACGGACGTGCAGGCCTATGGCTGGCAGGCTAAGCCTCTAGGGCTTGTCTATTGAGTAATTTTAGTATTCACATATCAAGACCTATATCCTACAGGAACGATTGGCCTAGACTGTTGTTTTATAAATAATTTTATATGCCTGGGCCTAGACCTAGGACTGTTTAAGTTTTTTTTTTAAGTGCAATCTCAACTTTTCTCGTTTTCCGGCTAGGCGCTAAATGTAAAATGTCCGCCATCTTTTTACAATACTATAGGCTACACTAGGCGCTGCTTTGTTTAAAACACCGCCGTCTGGATGTATGTCTGGATGTTTGTATGTATGTGTATCCAGACGGCGTTGGTTTGACACTGTTCTGAAGTCATAGTCGTTTTTGCCGCTCTTAGAATATTTAAAAAATGCTCTTTTTAAAACGGCTATAAATTATTAGATTATTATTTCACGGAAAAACAAAGTATATATTTGTAATCGGGACGAAATACTTCTTCTAAAAAATCTATTTGTACAGTATTTGACGGAAGTGGAATATTCCCTATTGAGTGTCCATTGTTTGGAATTCATATGTTACAATAAACGTAGTTGAATGTCAAAAGCCCCTTTATATTAAATATAGAATTATGATGTCCAGTTACACCCTTTTACCACCATTTATCAAGACGCCAGCAACGAAGCTCGTGGAAGGTTTTTACTTTTGTCTCTGAAGAATACTTAATAATTTGCATATATGAATGTCAATGAGTTTGTTAAGACTAAAAATAATATATCTTTGTCACTTACGCCCTTATGCCACCATGTGTTAAGACACACTGGTCGAAAAAAAGGGGACAATTTCACGTTTCTGTCTCATGAATAGATAAAAGTTTGCACATACGTATGTCAAAATGTATTGAAATTGAAAATATCATATTTTTGTCACTTACACCCTTTTGCCACGCACGGGTAGAAGCTTATGACTGATTTTAACTTTGCTGTTGTAGAAATATTCAATAATTTTTACATATTAGTGTAAAAAATTGGTTGAAATTGAAAATAAAACATTTTTGGCACTTACGCCCTTTGGTCACTATATCACAAGACGCACGCGGCGGAGATCCGGGGACTTTTAAATTATTGTTCAGTATGGTCAACTGAGCATGTGTGCAAATTTTCAGCATGTACCTAATTATATGTCCGGGTTCACCATATACCAATGTCTATCTTTCCTGGGCTAGTATATGCGGCTGGCGAATTAGGTAATCTCAGTTCCCGCTGAGGCGTTGAATGGAGTGGTTGTGTTTTTTTTTTTCTGCGAAGCGTTAGGCGGCAATCGCGTCGGGGGTTTCTATATATTCATGAGAAATATGTCTTCGATTGTATCCAAAAATAAGGCAGGTCTAAGTTCAGAAATTTCGAAGGTCTCCTCAAATTTTCATTACGATCGCATATGCCGTTTGCCCGGTAGAGTGCGAAAAAACAGACAAAAAAACAAACAAAAAAACAAAAAATCAAAAAAAAACAATAGAGCTAATTTTTTTGAGGAGTCAGTGAAATTGAAATCTTTGCTTCGCTCATCTAAAAAACCATTAATTGCCCAGGAATTATGGAATTTAATTTGGCAAAGAGCGGAAAAAATTAAAAACAGCTGAATTTTTTCTCAATATGCTTAATTGGGTATGTATAGTTTAACATTCTCAAAGTCCCCACCTGTACCGCGTGAGTTTCCTTATAATATGACCTTGAAATGACCCCGATAAACGTTTGTTTAGTTTTATCTCGCAAATGGTGGAAATGAGAAAAAACTACTTCCACAAAATATTGTTGTATATTTAATTTTCTACAAAAAATGTCCTTACCAATTTTATCGCTAGTTCACTCCTTCCTCTCCAAAATAAAGGGAAGGTTAATTCACGTTTTAGATAATTTCAGAAATCTGGCAACAACGCTTAGAAAGACAAGTTAAAATGTCTTGCAAACTTGGTTGTGGCCCAGAGTGATTTTGGAGTGTTTTCTCAGATCAAGATTGACTGCTGTTCTTGGTTGTAGTTGTGACGTATTGAATAAGGCGAGGCTATCATTGGCGAGTGTGTGTCGATTTCAAGTGGGATTGTATAGGGGATGAAAAAATCAACTGCCATGATGCTTACATTGTCGGCTGCAGAGCTAAAAAGAAACAAAATGGAAAAGAAATTGGCGATGTCAAACTAAAGATCGAGTGCAGACTTTAGCAACCTTTAAAAATTCAAGGTCATGTCGTATCCGCTGATCCTCTGCAACTTTTTCAGCGCATATCAGTTTCCCTGAAATCGCAAGAAGATTTAGAAAGTTATTTTGAGTATGAATTATCATCTTACCCATTCTCTCTAGACTCTGTTTGATGAAAATGGAATGAGAAAAACTAATAAATCTGCGTTATATTCAATATTTGAAAAGAATCAGGGAAATACAGTCCCAACTGGCAGTTTCTACGTAATAGATGGAAGTTAACTCTTCCATCGTTTTGTGTGGCCCACTGGGGGAACACTTACAGGATCCTGTTTGAAGTATGCGTTTCTTACATCAAAAGACACTATTCATAGGTTGCACGTACGTCACAACTATCACGTGACTAGTCAGCGGCGGCCATCTTTGCGATACAGCCGGTGACTGGTGGGCGTACCGGGCGCATCTAACTATGGCAAAACCATCATCAAAAGTGATATTTGCCGACTACAAAAAGAAATTAGTTGGTCAAGACTTGGCGAGATACGAAAGTAAAATTGTTCTATGTGATTGCGTTGACCCCTACGACCTCTGCGAGAGCGATTATTCTCGGGAAGTTTCCTTTTTGCCGAGTGTAACGTACGTTGACATCGTCAACTAGGCCTACTTGGTGTTATCAACAAACAGTGTTTCAAAGGACCAAATGAAGGCATACAAATCTTTGGAAGCTCACAACTTCTTTACAAGTGGATGGGTCGATCCTTGTATCAACACCAAATGTTTAACAACAGATAAAGTGGTTCTTCTTGGCAAAGTTGTAGCCCCTAGGCCTAGAGTCTAGTAGGCCTAAGTCTAGCTAGACCTAGGCCCTACCCTTACCAGTAACCACATTTTTTAGATTCCGCATCTTAATTTGGCCCTGGTCCTAGGCCTACACCTTTATGTGCAGGCCCTATGTCACATTTTAGGATAGAGCCTAGGGCCTACCCTACACTAGTAAATGTCAATAAATATTCAACAGTTGATGAATAGGGCCAGGCCTATCCAGCCTTCAAGCACAGGGCTTAGGCCTAGACATAGATTACACGATGGTAATTTTTGTAACCCCACATGTGTAATCTTTGGCCTAGGCCTAAGCCCTGTGCTTGAAGGCTGGATAGGCCTGGCCCTATTCATCAACTGTTGAATATTTATTGATGTTTACTAGTGTAGGGTAGGCCCTAGGCCCTGTCCTACAATGTAACATAGGGGGCCAAATTAAGATGCGGAATAAACTAAAAAATGTGGTTACTGGTAAGGGTAGGGCCTAGGTCTAGCTAGACTTAGGCCTACTAGACTCTAGACCTAGGGGCTACTAACTTTGCCAAGAAGAACCACTTTATCTGTTGTTAAACATTTGGTGTTGATACTAGGATCCACCCATTCCACTTGTAAAGAAGTTGTGAGCTTCCAAAGATTTGTATGCCTTCATTTGGTCCTTTGAAACACTGTTTGTTGATAACACTAAGTAGTTGACGATGTCAACGTACGTTACACTCGGCAAAAAGGAAACTTCCCGAGAATAATCGCTCTCGCAGAGGTCGTAGGGGTCAACGCCATCACATAGAACAATTTTATTTTCGTATCTCGCCAAGTCTTGACCAACTAATTTCTTTTTGTAGTCGGCAAATATCCTTTTTGATGAAGGTTTTGCCATAGTTAGATGCGCCCGGTACGCCCACCAGTCACCGGCTGTATCGCAAAGATGGCCGCTGCCGTGAAGCAGACTACGCGTGACGTCACGCGAGAACCATGAATGGAAACAAAATGCTGTATTGTTTTTTATGGATATTCAGAAAAAACTTATGATACAAAAGTATCCGAAAGATCTCGTAGATATTCCAAAAAGTTTTCTCCGGATATAGAATTTCACAAGGAAATGGACTTGACTGCGGCTAAAGAGAACTTCTTGTCCAATAGTCACAATAAGAACAAGCTGATTTCCTTCATTATGAAAAAGTTCCTTGAAAATGACTTTGAAGTCAAGCATGCTGATGGAGACACTGATACTCTGATTATTCAAACAACTATTGACTGTTCGATGTCTGAAGAAAACTGTGCTATAGTTGGAGAGGACATGAACCTAGTACTTGTGCTGTTAACAGCAACTGCACCTGTAGAATCAGAAATATTTTTCATAAAACCGGGAAGAGGCAAAGTAGCAACGATGCTGTATTTGTCATATTCTTAGTAATAAACCTCTTCTTAAAGGATAACATTTTCTTCCTACACGCTTTCTCAGGATGTGATTGTACCTCTGCTATTTTCAACAAGGGAAAATATAATTATGCAAAATGCTGGAAAATATAGAAGACCTTGTGGAAGGAAACAGCTCAAACTTTTTGGATGAGCGAAGCGAAGATTCCATTTCACTACACTGGAGAAAAAAATCCGGAATGTTTTTCTTTTTTTTCTTTTTTTTCTGTTTGTATTTTTGTGTGTCTGTTAACACGATTCCGGCTAAACCGATACTCCAATTGCGATGAAATTTTCTGGAGACCTTCGAAATCTATGAACTAAGAACTGACACGTTTTTTAGCGCAATCAAAAAATTATTTCTCATGAAAATCGCAATTTTACGTTTTTTTATTTTTATTTTTAAAAAATTCCTTCGTCTTATAAGTAAAGCATTTAGGTGTTATAACTTACAACACCTAAATTTTTATCCAATTGTAATCATTTTTTCACAGAACCTTAATTTTATGAATTTATATATTCGTGTGAAATTTGGGCGCAATCAAAAAATAAGTTTTTATGAAAATCGCAATTTTACGATTTTTTCGATTTTTTTAAACATTCTTTGACGTATAACACCCACATGCTTTATCCGATTGAAATGATTTTTTCACAGAACCTTGATTTTATGAATTTTTATATTCGTGTGAAATTTAAGCGCAATGGAATAATTATTTCTTATGAAAATCGCAATTTTAGGATTTTTTCTTTTTTTAAATTACGATTAATTAAAAAAATTAAAAATTAAAGTTTATTTTTTATTTAATTTAAATAATTTTAAAAAAATCTTTAACTTAGTAATGATTTTTTCACAGACAAACAGAAAATCCGCATAACACATGGCAGCTCAATGCACCAATTACGCTCATCCAACAACGCGGCGGGACTTAAGCGTTTTCCTAGTAAATCTGAAACGGCTTCACAAGAGGAAATAGCCGAAGCCGGAACAAACACCGTTTTAAATGTTTCAAGAAAGGTGTTGCAGTCGGGAAGAAACGTTTATCTGTTTTGCCGCCTACTCAAGTCTCTGCCAAATTGCACAGCCTTCGTGTCTACCATCAGGCGCAATTGTGGAAAGGGAATAAACTACTTCCAGAAAACTGGGGCTGGTGTTTAGAACCTAGTTTATCTCCAACTCCATCAACCTTGGGGCCAACACCACAACATATCTTGGACTCACTTTTTTGTGGTTGCTTGAATGGATGCGGTGAAGCCTGTGGGTGCCGAAAAACGGGATAAAGGTGTTCAAATATTTGCTCGGTTATATTTGGATTAAGGACGCGTCAACCGATAGGTCATAATGCACCACTCTAGCCTAGGATATGGGGTGGAGGGGCCCATGCTGGTCAGAACCATCCATGAGTAAGGGGAGGAAGGGGGGTTCTCACGTCGCGGTCGTCATCGTCTTTGTCATCGTTCGTTGTGTCATTGTCAACGTCGTCGGGGAGGTCGTCAAGGGAAGGGGCAGGTGTCCCGGACAACGATTACCATAGATCGCCTCTAGTTTCGAGGTGTAATATACACCCCTCGTACTAGCTGATGTTTGCGAGGTGGACTTTTCTCTTGAATCGCCTTGTACGATTAGCAGAGCCATGCTCTGGCCGAATTCTACCCCGGGCCCAGACGGGGGCGTGCACTGCAGTGCGTGAATATGCCCGCAAATCTAAATAGTATGAATGAAGTTTCGTGTGAAAACGCAGGAAGGCTTGAGATGGAGGACGACGAAGAATTCGATGACGTTCAGGAAGAGGATATTGAACAGGTTTTACCGCAATCATCGTTCGAGGAGGAAGAAGATGGAGAAGATGCAAGTCGCAGCACCGACATAAGTGGTCAAGATGATGACGGCTATGATAATGAACCGAGTACCGTCGAAACGTTATCAAGTAAAACTGAAACGTCAGATAGTACGGCGTCATTTGGTTTTCTGTGCAACTTTTTGGTAAGAATATAGAACCATATGTCGTTATGCTCAGGAGGCCTCACAGAATACGAATCGCTTTGGTGCCAGAGCGCCGCCCCCAAGTTTGACCACGCTACCAAAATCAATAGCCAGGTAATTTTTTTTATGATTTTGAGTTTAAAATTTTTACTTTTTTTACCACGAAAATGGTTGGCTTGGCGCTCGTCAACAGGCGAAATGATCTAGCTTATTTTCAATGCGAAACTAGGGAGAAAGAATGAAATGCTTGGCTCAACTTCTATATCTCACAGCATTCACAGCCGAAGACTTTGGAAGGAGAGCTTGGCTGCCGTTTTTTTTTTTTTTTTTTTACAAATTTTTGTATTTTGGGGGGATATCACATTTTGTTGTTGTTTGTTTCATATCAAGGCGTGAAATACGTGTAAAGGTGGATACAGTGCCTTTTAAAACAGATTGTCTAGAAACAAAAGCTACCATCTTTTGTTTTTGTTTACAATCTGTAGTTGGCAATATACAATGTTTTTATTAAACTTCCTATGGTTAATGTCGTCTTGGGTGTTTGTGTGAATGATTTGTTGACCGGAATATAACACACTGACGCATAATTTTAATCAGCAATTAAAATATTAAAATTGTATTAAATACGACTTAAAATTTTTCCTGAAGTTAAGGGTGGTAGGGAACAGTGGGGGTGAAATATCGCTTGCCTCCGATTATTATGTTTCATATTATTATGTACAATCATGCTAAATTTCATGCTGATAACTCATTCGGTGCCATCATGGTGAATGCTGGAAATCAAGGTAAAAATAATATAAACTATTAGGGATGGGGGTTGAAAAAATGTGGTTTAAAAAATGAGAGTAGGCCGATTGGGTTAAAAGTTAAAACACATTAAAACATAAAACTTTTAAATGTCTCGCTACCCGTTGATTTTTGATTGGTCTTCGAAACGTCGACAGAAAGATATCACTACCGCCGCTACGAAACAACCCGATAAATAAAAAATGACATTAAAACATAATTTACTAATTTGAATAAAAATTCAATTTTGGGTTAGAGCTATGAATTATTCCAATTTTAGGGGGTGTTGGGGGTGGAATATCGCTTGCCTCTCCGCGAATTATTTTTCATATTAGTATGTACCATCATGCCAAATTTCATGCTGATAACTCATTAGGTGCCTTCATGATGAATGCTGGAAATCAAGGTAAAAATAATATAAACTATTAGGGATGGGGGTTGAAAAATTATGGTTAAGGAAATGAGAATAGGCCGATTGGGTTAAAACACATTAAAACATAACTTACTAATTTGAATAAAAATTCAATTTTGGGTTAGAGCTATGAATTATTTTAATTTTAGGGGATGATTAAGGGGATGTTGGGATGGAATATCGCTTGCCTCTCGGTGAATTATTTTACCATCATGCCAAATTTTATCCTGATAACTCATTAGGTGCCTTCATGGTGAATGCTGGAAATCAAGGTAAAAATAATATAAACTATAAGGGATGGGGGTTGAAAAATGTGGTTAAGGAAATAAGAATAGGCCGATTGGCTTAAAAAACATTAGAACAAAATTTTAATAACTAATTTGAATAAAACATCAATTTTAAATTAGAGGAATGAATTTTTCCAATTTTAGGGGATGTTGGGGGTGGAATATCGCTTGCCTCTCGGCGGATTATTTTTCATATTATTATGTACCATCATGTTAAATTTCATGATGATAACTCATTAGGTGCCTTCGTGGTGAATGCTGGAAATCAAGGTAAAAATAATATAAACTATTAGGGATGGGGGTTGACTAAATGTGGTTTATATAATGAGAATAGGCCGATTGGGTTAAAACACGTTTGAACATATTTTAATAACTAATTTGATTAAAAATTCAATTTTGGGTTAGAGCTATGAATTATTCTAATTTTAGGGGATGATTTAGGGGGTGTTGGAGGTGGAATATTGCTTGCCTCTCGGCGGAAGTATGTGAGTCTGAGGTACATCTAAGTGTGGTCCAAGTTTCATAGTTCTAAGATGTACCGTTTTCTCTGTAGGCTTTTTATCCTCTCTGGCAGAATCTCCCCCCCCCCCCAACCAACCAACCAACCAACCAGCCAGCCGAAAGATTTTCTTCGATTTTACACACTTTTTTAACACAGAACCGGTTATCGGATCGGTCTGATTTTTTTTTTTTTTGGTATGTCATGGACCACATATCAGGTCATATACCGAGTTTCAAGATTGTTAAGGATAGGACATAGGGGGCTTCAATATGATGCAGATCCGCAAGAGCGCGCCACGATAGTGCAATTTTTTCCTATATGCCATTTTTATCCAAAACATTTCCCCTCCTGTGCCAGCCCGCCTCACTCCAGTCCAGCGGAGTGCACGTGCAGTCCGCTTACGCTAGGACGACGCGACGGCCTTGTGTGGCCTCGAATTTCTACCACTCCACCACTCGAAACAAATACGAATGAAGAACCAATAATCTTATTTGCAGCATCACAGTTATAATTTCTATTATGTGGTATCCTCCTTACTTATTAATTATTTACTGAACTTATTACATCGCATAGTGAAGCCGTGTTGTGGCTATGTGAACTTGTGAAATTATAGATTTATTTTGGTTGGTTGGTTCTGTATAATTAATCATTGTATGCCAGTGTTGTACTCTTGGCCATATACCATTATACAATAATACGAAAAACTATTAATAAATTGTTATACTATAATTCTACAGACTAAATTGTCTTCATTTCTCGATTTAGTTGGTCGGGAAACACTCCTGTAGGTGGAATTGTTAATATTTAATACAATTCAGAAGTTACAAAATCCATCCCGATCGGGGATTGAACCCGAGTCTCCCACATTCCAGGAAGCGCCTTAGCCAACTAGACCACCGAGACGGCAGCTATTTAACTTCTGAATTGTAGTTGCATTATAGTTTATAGATCTGAATGGATGGAACAGTACTGCAACGAATATCTGTTGCCTTTGTAGTTTGAACTGACCAAACAAACATTATTAATAATGTCATTTCCTTACGCAGGTTTGAGCGAGGGTTTATTTCTAGATTTGGTTAGTCGGGAAACACTCCCGTAGGTGGAATTGTTAATATTTAATACAATAAAATTCAATTCAATTCAATTGGTTAAGGCCCCTATACCCGGAATGTGTGAGACTCGGGTTCGAACCCCGATCGGGATGGATTTTTTAACTTGTGAATAATGTATTAAATATAAAATTGTTTTCGTTCCACAGAGCCTTGTAACAAGACTTGACTGTGGTTTAAACAAAACAAAAGAAACAACACCTACGTGAAATTGTACGGTGATGTACAAGAGTGCAAGTCGAAACTACAGAAACAAAGTATACAAACTCGTAGGAACTTCGTCCGGATAAGAATACCAAAAGAATACTGACCTAAACTAGGGAAACGCCAAAGTCGTTGTTAGACGAGTGAGTGAGCCATGTGTTGAGTACCCGGTAACATTTCTTTTCTTCCCCTTACCTTAGGCCTCCCTATAGCCTATCATAGGCTACAGTGGAGCATTTTGGCCTAGACTATGGCCTAAACTTTTACACAACTCCCGGACCAACAATCTACCATTAAGCAAGACCCGGCAGTCACACGGAATATTCAGTTGAAGACTGCCAACAACAGCAACCTCCGGCACAGTGATTTCCACCAATACCCTATTATTTATACGAATATAATTATCAAACTTAAATGCAAATGTTCCCGGGTACCCACCACATGACTCGCTCACTCGTCTAACTACGACTTTGGCATTTCCCTAGTCTAGTTGGCTAAAGCGCCCTTGTAGCCGAAATGTGGGAGACGTGGGTTCAATCCCCTGGTTGGGAAAGATTTTGTAATTTCTAGATTGCATTTAAAAAATAATTAAACATGTTTTGAAATGCATATAACGCAGTGTAGTCCATCATCTGTGGCAATAGGGCCTATGGTAAACATAGCCAGTACGAAATACGTGAAAATATTGCAAGGTTTACTCAATCTACCGAGCGGAATTTGGGGTGTACCTTGACGTCCAACATTCGACAGACCTTGCATTGGCACGGCATTACACGGCCAGGCGAAAAACAAACAAAAAATATATTTTCAAAATCTAAAACATTGTCGTTAAAATAATTTCTAAACATTGGAAGTCTATTTTTCAGTTTATCATTTCTTGTAGGTTTAAATCGCAATGAATCTTGCTGATTTTGTTAGCAGTTCTTCAAAAAACTCGTACCGGATGTCTGTTTAAAATTTCAGCGCAATCTGTTCAGCGATTCGGCTGATTTTCAACGTACACACACACACACACACACACGCACGCACGCAGAAAAACAATTAGGGCCGTTTAAGTCGAATGGAAATCACTACGTTCGCTACGCTCACTCGTTCAATAAAACTAGGGAAACGCCAAAGTCGTTGTTAAACGAGTGAGTGAGCCATGTGTTGAGTACCCGATTACATTACTTTTCTTCCCCCTACCTTAGGCCTACCTAGCCTATCATAGGCTAGAGAGGCGCATTATGACCTTACAGTTGACGCGCCCGTCCCCGTATACCAACTAAACTTTAAAAAACTATTATTTATACGAATATAATCAAACTTAAATGCAAATGTTCTCGGGTACTCACAACATGACTCGCTCACTCGTCTAACTACTACTTTGGCGTTTCCCTAGTCTAGTTTGGCTAAGGCGCCCTTGTAGCCGATATGTGGGAGACGTGGGTTCAATCCCCTGGTTGGGAAAGATTTTGTAATTTTCTAGATTGTATTTAAAAAATAATTAAACATGTTTTGAAATGCATATAACGCAGGGTAGTCCATCATCTGTGGCAATAGGGCCAACTATGGTAAACATAGCCAGTACGAAATACGTGAAAATATTGCAAGGTTTACTCAATCTACGAGCGGAATTTGGGGGTACCTTGACGTCCAACATTCGACTGACCTTGCATGGGCAACGGCATTTCACGGCCAGGCGAAAAACAAACAAAAAATATCTTTTCAAAATCTAAAACATTGTCGTTAAAATAAGTTCTAAGCATTGGAAGTCTATTTCTCAGTTTATCATTTCTTGTAGGTTTAAATCGCAATGAATCTGGCTGATTTTGTGAGCAGTTCTCAATAAACTCGTACCGGATGGCCGTTTAAAATTTCAGCGCAAGCTGGTCAGCGATTCGCTGATTTTCAACGTACACACACACACACACACACACACACACACACACCACACACACCACACACATTTTTTTTGGGTAACATTAGATCTGTA